>VZTB01004928.1:408326-505083 GCA_013397245.1 Thryothorus ludovicianus | reverse complement strand
AGCGGCGCGCGCGGCGCCCTCTGCCGGGCGGCGGCGGCTCCACAGCCCTGAGGGCTGAGGGGAGCTCTGCGCGGCTTCGAGCGCCGAGACACGGGGCTTTAAAAACCCTCGCTTAAAAAAAAAACCTCGTGGTGTTAGGAACTAGCGCTACGGAACTAGCCACAGCTGAATTTTAGTTGTACGCTTGTCCCCCATCGAATTGCCAACCCGCGCTGTCACCAACCTCCCCGTGCTGCTGGCCGTGCAGTGCTGAGGGTGCTGGCGGCGCTTCCAGAACAGCTCCAGGTAATCGCAGAACTGCTGAATCCATTGGGTTGGACAAGCCCTGAGATCATGGAGCCCAGCCTATGGTCAATCACCACCTTGTCAACCAGACCATGGCACTGAGTGCCACATACAGCTTTCCTCAAACCCCTCCAGGGATGGTGACACCACCACCTCTCCGGGCAGCCTGTTCCACTATCTAATCACCCTTGCTGTGAAGAAATTCCTCCAAATATCCAACCTAAAGGTCCTCTGGCACAGCTTAAAAGCACATTGTCTCATCTGGCCACCTGTTACCCGTGAGCAGAGCCCAGCCCAGCCCGGCTGCGCCAGGTGGGAGCTGCAGAGCCTGAGCAGGTTCCCCTGAGCCTCCTTTTCCCCAGGCTGAGCCCTGGCAGCTCCCGCAGCTGCTCCCATCCTCATCAGACCTGTGCTGCGGAGCCTTTGCCAGCCCCTTCCCTGCCCTGGACACGCTCCAGCCCCTCAATGCCCTTCCTGAAATGAGGGGCTCACAGCTGAACACAGAATCACCACCTTTGCCCTAGGAACACTGGTCCTATTTAGTTTCAAATTCATCTAAGTCATATTTTTGAGGGAAATAATTACTGCAAGAGATCACCAAACTGGTGGAAGTCCTTGATTAAGGAGAGAACATTTATTCATTGCAGGGAGGATACTGAATCCATCACTTTTTATACACATGAAGTGAATTATCTCAGTTTACTTTATCTGCACTATTTAAAAATTCAAATAGGCATTATTCTGCAGAACTTTTTTTTCCTTTTTTTGAGACCCAGTCATTAAGTTTAGGAGTTATTCAAGGAAAAATTATTGCATATATCCAATTCAGAGAGTATGAGGTGACTGTATGCACAAAGAAATTACTACAGTATCTATTCCAGCTTTTCACACAGTTCTTATTTCTGTTGAAGAACAGAACATCCCTTGTGTGTTAAAGAACCCGAGGGATAACCTATTCAGGTTTTGAAAATGCCCAGGTTCACTTGGACATTTTCTGTTTAACAAGAACAACATATATAGTACTTTAATGGACATGGTTGTACCATCTATGATCCTCAGTTTATTTTTTGTTTACAGAAATATTAAATCTTGGTGCAAGGATTGTTCACATCATTTACAAATTCAAAATGAAACCAGAACTTCCTTGTGCTAGGTGCTGCATAAAAATTCAGAGTTCCTACTTTCAGAGAGTTCTACCTTACAAAGATGGGAGACAGAAGAGTAGAAATGAAGGCAGAGAGATGTGATTGTACATATCATAGACATGAAATCCTGGTCAGAGACTGAAACACAAACTTCCTGGATCCAGGTTCAGCCTCTCCCATTGCTCTTACAAACTGTAAAATCCTGGACATTTGCTGGGGAAGGAGAGTTCACCAGAGACTGCACACAGATGAGCAGTAATGTTCCAAACTAAGTTTTGTGAGAAAATTTGCATTTGTCAAAGTGGGAACCCTTCGTCAAGAGGATTGGTTTTAAGATTTTTTTCTTGGCTCTTTCCCATGTCAGAGAGCCCTATCCCCAAGAGTGAGTGGCAGGGGGCACCCCCAGGGCTGCACCAGCCCCAGCTTCACTGCTCTCTTTTTTCCATTGAAAAAATTTTAAAGGTCTCATTTTTGCCTGATACAGAATGGAAGACACCTCTTAAAATGTCAGGAGTTTTTCACAGGTGACACTTCCTTTTTCCTGGCTGGCTCTGGACTACAGGCACTTGCACTCCCTTTGCCTCCCCACAGCCCTCGTGGTGGGTCTGCTAAGAATTGCCACATTTTGCCCCTCATGGTTAATCTGGAGTTGAAGCATATGGGGAACTGCAGAGCTGCAATGCTTAGCTTAATTTGCCAATGCAGAGTTTGCATTAATGCAGCTAATCCAGCATCTGGATATGGGAGCCTGAACTCCTCCCTGCAGCCCCAGGAGCAGCACTGATGAAAAGAAGAAGGCAGCACAAGAGGGCAAGAGAGTCCTCACAGCTGAGTGCCAGCTCCCTTCATTACACACATCTTGGCTTTGATTCTCTTCCCTAGGACTTCCTCTTTCCCCAAAATATTTATGGATAACTGTTTTCACCTAAATGATGTGTAGGAAATTAATACAGAGTGAATATGCAGGAAATACATTAAGTAAACCTGCTTTTCTCAATTTGAATAGAAAGGCTGAATGATGAGACCAAGAAGCAGCAAGAGGAAAACAAAAGCACAAAAACAGAGTAGAAGGAGCTCGGAACTTGGAGTAACCTGTAAAGGCTGGGTTTTAGCCCAGATCACTCATTGTTTCTTGATGTTTCTGCTACTTGTGATCCTCTTGTTACGTGGATCTCATCTGCTTGGGGGGTCTCAAAGAAAGAAACCTGGTACCTGAGTGCTGCCAGGCCTGGAAGGTTTAAGGCAGCTCCTGCTTATGGATGACTGGCCCAGCCTAAGAAGGGAATAACAAAGCTGCTTGAATGACAGCTTGGATCAAGTTCATAATGACCTGGTTTGTACAGGCCAGGTGTTATGTAGATTGGAGCTTGTTATTGTGAAAAATTTTGGCAAGGCTCGCGATGCAACAGCCAGTTCCAGCAGAGCTGGGCAGAAAGCCACAGACGACAGGCAGGTCCATCTTCAGCAAGATGGGCAAAGCAGCCACCTCCTCCTGTACTGGGTACCGTGGGGACCTGAACCAACCTGCCTGCACAGCATCTGGAATAAAGCTCATGCAGGAACAGAGAACAGTTTCAAAACATGGCATTCCAGGCTGAAAAACAAAGGGGTAATCTTGCATAAAAACACGGCGCCAAGTTTTTGGCTGTGTCTTAGGGAGCAAAGATTCAGGGCACACGCTCCCAAAGAAACCACTACAGCATTAATGGAAAGTGAGCAAACTGATACAGAATATCCCTGTCTATATATTCTGTATTTCTTAGGAACTCTTTCATAATGCTTTCATAATTCACTTTTTATGTTATCTAAAAGTAGTTACTAGAGTAATGGGATGAAGAGCTGTCGAAATTAGGGCTCACCTATGATTTGTTCTCTCAGTCTTTATCATTAATATGCACACTATGATTTGTTACTGCAGCTAGTTGGACTTAAATTTTATTCTTTCTGTAGATGGTCATTTTTTCAAAAGAGGAAGATTAAAAAAAAAACTTAGGGAAAGTGTCTTGGGTGCAATTTTTGTAATAATAATTAATGTGGAACTCAGGAAATAGGGGCTCTTTTCATCAATACTCAGCATTTATTCCTGTGCCTCAAGTTAATAAAAGGGACTGTACAAATCAGAGCAAATCCAATTAGATTAATAGATCAGGTTTCTATTTTTCTTATAGTGAAGACTTTGTAAGTGTGGTCATATTGATGTTTTTACACTGTACCACAAAAGCCAGTACAACTCAGGAGAAGAAATCTGAACTATGTGAGCTTTACCAGGATGTTCATAGCTTTACCAAATAAATGACAGCTTTTTCCATATGTAAAGGATGTTGCATCAGTTTCCACACTGCACCATGGAAAAGCAGCAGAAAGCCAAGCAGATAATGAAAGGCACACAATGGATTTGCAGCCCAAAGGCACAGTTTTAGGTAAGTGCTACATGCAGACAAAGTAGGAGTGGTTAGTTGGGCTTTAATGCTCTGTGGAAAGGTGGGGTTTGAGGAGTTTTGTAAATCTCTCACTATTCCAGAACTTACACTGAGATTTGGAAGCTATTTTTAATAGTCTATTACAAGCTGGGATCATGAGAAACAAAAAAAAAGAAATTATCCTCTCATCCTTAGGGGCAGTGCCTCAGAAATCGATGCTAATGAACAGACTGCAGCACAGGGAAGCTTGCATTTCCCCTGCTGCACCAATTTTGTGCATTCACAAGGGACACTGCAAGTGCCATCATGTGTAATTAGAATCAGGGAAGGGGAAAAAAGGATATCATTCATTCACACTTCTCATGGTGTCATTTCTTTGTGGCAGATTTAACAGAGATTAAACAGGCATTCAGTTTAATACTAGTCCTATTAAGGACCAAGCATAATTTATTTTTAATTATGGAGTTATCAAGACACCAGCATAATTGATGGCAGCCCTGTTGTGATCATATCCTTAGATGATGACTTCTTTAGCAACAGAAGAAATGCATTCAGGCAGGATATTTATCTTTACCAACATTCTAGTCAGAGCACACCTCTGTGAATAGACCCAGCCAGTGTTAATGTTGGATCCCAACCCACCACCCATTAATGAGCACAATACCCAAATCCCAGCGAGCATCCCTGCCTGAACCTGAAATAACTTCTGAGCCAGGCTTTGAAATCCATCCTCCCTGTGGCATAGACCTGCAGGGGCTGATCAGCACAACAGCCCCCTCTTCCCCACAGCCCATCTGTCCCTTCCTATTCTTCTCCACCCAACTGTCCCACAAATGGTGGCAAGAGTTTATCAAGGGACACAAGTCTCCTTTTTACATGACCTTACTGCACACCATAGTTCAAGGTACAGGTAGCAGAGGGTGTAAATTGGGATCATTTGTCCTGTTCAAATGTCAAGATCATGTTGAGTGTTATTTTTGAGACTGCAGGATCAGACCTTTTGATGCCAGTGATGGGTTGAAAAAAGGAGGAACACGTACCGAATAAATAATCACTACAAATTAAAGCACAGAGCAGAACTCCTACAAAAGACCAATTATCTTCCTGGCTAGAGCCCCTGGAGCTTAAAACTGATACCCTTGTTAATGTCTGAGGAAACACGACAGTTGTATTTGTGAGTAAGAGAAAGTCCTTTTTAAGTACTGTGGTGTGCAGGTTAAAGAAAAAACATGAGTGAGGTGCAGCACGAAGCAATGCATCTGCCACCTATTCACCAGCCATGGCAGGGCAAGAAAAGCTGCCATGGAGGCTCTTCACAAGCTATTAACCTTTCCTGATTGGAGTCTTGCTTTACAGAAAGAGCAGCAAGCACCTACTCAAAGAAGAGTCTCCCTGCAAATAGTAACTGGCAATAATTTAGCAGCTGGGAACCTGTCAAGTGTTAAGGTTTTTTGTCCTGACACACTGCTTATTTAGTAGAAAAAGTGATAACAAGAGATAAAGAAGGCTCATGCTAGTGACTAGTAATTAGATTTGAAATCTATCAATGACTATGGAGCAGAACACCAAAATTAAAGATATTTTCTAATCATTATGGTTTTGCTTTGGGGTTTTTTTTTCCTCTCTATTAGTGCTTCTGTTCCACTGCTTTAATTAAGTGTTGAGTACAAGGTAAGGGATTTGCTCTACACAATCAATAATGGCATTCTGATGCTGATTTTAAATTGACTTGCTATTTTTAACATGCTGCTTAGTTATTGCCCATCATCCTTAGTCACGCCTTGGGCTCTGCAGATACACACCAGCACAGGAGGTTCCCAAGGAGGACTTTGTCTCGAGGAGGTTGAATCCTGTTGCATTCTTCTGGGGATCCACTGAAGAGAGGAATGGTCCCTCCAAACGTGCCAGTGGTGGTAAGCACTTTTTGCATGTCTGCAGAAATCTGGTTTGGCTCAGCCACACTCATAATGAGTGGCTTTCACTTCCTGCCATACTTTACTGGATTTGGCTGCGGGGGTTTTGTGAATGTTTTACAATGCCCATGCACATAAGTACTTCTAACACTACAAAAAAATCTGCCTTGATAATACTACAGATTCATGATATTATAGAATGGCTTGGGTTGAAAAGGAACTTACAGATCATCTCATTCCAACCCCTTGCCATGGTCAGCAACACCTTCCACTAAACCAGGTTGCTCAGAGCTCCATCCAGCCTGAGCTTAAACATTTACCTCTATGCAATTTATTGTTTCAATGAACTGCTATTAAATTCCATTATGCATGAAAAAAACCCCATGAAATAGGAAAGTGATCACTCTATAAATGGCTGCAATTTTTAAGACCAAAAAACATCGAAATTACAGAACAGAAATGGGATGAAAGAACAAACAGAAGTTCAGCCAACAGATTATTATTCAGCCACATTTTTCAGAAGGTTTCTCTGATTTCTGTTGTACTAGAAGGCAGTCATCACTTTTTGCCTAAAGAACCAAAGATGAGAGGGATATTCAATTCAGCTAAGAGCCTTCCCTTCATACCAGGTCCCCTTCCTTCTCCAGGGGCTACGTGTTAAATGACTAAACATCACAGCACTCTCCAGAATTTGTATGCACCTTGTGTACCTTTGAAAAGCACTTAGAATACCTGAGTATAAGTCCTCTCTGTCTATACATGCAAACAAAATAAATGCATTATATACCATTTTCCATCACCTTATCAAGCTTTTCATAACTTTCTAGAATTGCACTTTTCTGCAATTTTAATAGAAAATAACATACTAAATTTAACCAGTTTCCAGCAGTAAGGATTCAATTCAACAGTAAAGATTCAATTCAAACATCATTCATATCTATGTAAGTGGGATATATGTAGAAAAGACCTCAACTAAAGTTCAAGAACAGCCACAAAAACATTTGAAACTATTTTTAAATGAAGGTTTAAAAAATCATCTCCTATGTTTTTCTTCCTCAGTATTTAAGGGTGATAGTGACTTTGTCTGGCACTTCCAGGGCAGCCAGTTGTTTAGGTTCATTTCTCCTGAAGGCTGGTTTACTGTGCACATCATTTCCCACCCAGGCTGTCCTGCCAGAAGAACACTGCAGCCTCCTAACAGCATTCAGGACTTAGTTCTGTGTATTTGCTCCTCTTTTTTTCCATGACAAATTGTCTCCCACTTTAATAAATCCACACAGCCATCCTATGGAGAACATCCAGGAGAAGCAATGAGATGGGGAACAATGGACCCAAACCCTTCTAAAGGCAAAGATCACATGGTGTTGGATGCCTTAATATTACTGACTGATTAAGGCAACAGTAACTAACATTTTTTATGTTTTCCTACCTCTGAAATCCTCATCTGGTTTCTCTTTCTCTGCTTTGCAGTTATTTCTTTTCCACTTTGGACGCCTATAAAAGTTGAAACAGTTCACCTGACTCATGGTCTTACTAACTACTATGTTTCATTTTTGAAAGACATTTCTGTAATTTAATCTTTTTTTTTAAGAAAAACTATTTTAAAAGACACTTTGTAGTCCTGAAACTTACATACATACGCTGAACTATCCCTTCTTTCACTATACTCTNAAATAAATTAATAAATTAAATAAATTAAATTATTCGAAAATAATTTAAAAGGACATGAGTTCGTCAGTGAGCCAATGACAACTAGTTGCAATCTGTGCTAATTAAAAATAATATATAAACTACCTACAANTTTTTTTTCAGATGCCAAGAAACAATACAACTATTTTAGGCAAAATCTCATTGCTTCCCAAGGATATAACTAACTACTGGCGGAACTCTCTGAACTTTATATTACTCTATGTTGAAGCTCTGCAGGATTAGTTATAATTAACTGTCATCATGTCATTTTTCTCCCAACAACTCAGATTAAAAAAAAAAGAGGGGAAAAAAATCCCCTTGCAGCAACCATGATTAAAATGTCTCTCTTTGTTTCCCATCCCAAACTTCATTTTTAACTCACAGAGGTCACAAGCTCTTGTCCACATACATCTCAGTTTTCACATAGATACCTGTGCCTCATCTACAACTCAAAAATAAGCATTTTTAACAGCAGCTGGAGAGCCAGTTGCTCAGAAGTTGTAAGCAGCTTAAGACAAATATTTAATATTAATTGAGTAGTTCCTTTCTAAACCATTTACACCCCTTGGTGCAATAGTTTGGTGGGTACCTCTTGCTTACTTATTCATTTATGTTGCTTCAAGGAGCCTGTTAGAGCCTGTAGGTAATTAAAATAAATATTCAAAATAAATAAATTAATAAATTAAATAAATTAAATTATTCGAAAATAATTTAAAAGGACATGAGTTCGTCAGTGAGCCAATGACAACTAGTTGCAATCTGTGCTAATTAAAAATAATATATAAACTACCTACAATTTGGGGGGTTCCTAGTCTAGCATAGGTCTCTAAGCTCTTGCATCCTGAGAGTCAAGAGAACCCACAGCTCCCACCTCTGTGCTAGGTGATAGCTTCCACCTAATGTATCACCTATGATATGGCAAATTTCACAATACAAATGTTAACAGCAGTGACTATAAAGGTACATCATCACTAACTGTGGGTGGTCACTTTTTTGTGGGTCACCACAAACCCCTAATATTTACAATTATCATGTGAAGAGATTTTATTTACTTGGGGTAGACATGGATGGCATTGCAAAAATGAATGCAATATTAAAATAATTAATATTTTATAGCAGAATCATCTACTTTCAGTTAAAAATCATGCTCTAATATTCATAATTCAATTATTCTGGGGAATTAGGAGAGGAATGATCACATAGGAAGGCACTCATGCACGCCCTGAATAAAATCTCCACTGCCACCAGCAAAGACAGAATATGAGGCAGACCCCTGGTCCGATCTTTTGTACTAAGGACCAGAAGATAGAAGCACAAAAAATACAATACTACCCCAAGTGAAAAAGATTTGTATTTCTCTCAAAGTTCCAAACTAAGGGAGATTTCCCCCCTGCCCCCCTCTGCTTCTGTTTCGTGTAGCTCTGAGCTGTGGCTGGTAACTGAAGTGCTCTGTGTAAGGTGCAAGGATTTCAGTGCCTTGGAGGAGGCAGCTCCTGCCAGAGCCAAGGTCTCATTTTGCAGTGTGGGCAGGTAAGTCACACCATACACGAGCAACTTCATTTCTTTGGGATCAGCTCTGGGACATGGCTTAATTCCCTCTCCCATTTATGCAGCACAAGCCCTTCCTCACCAGTCTGAAGGGCAAAACATTCCCTTTCTGCAGGCTCTCTGCAACCTTCTGAAACTCATTACTAAGAAAACTTACACAGTAAAAAGATGATTTAAATATTTAATGAAAGATGCAATACCAAAATATTTTAACTGGATGTAAAGAAGTGGGAAAATGATACATTTGTTCAGCTTTTATGCTGTACTTGTGCTTTTACCTTTGCTGAGTAGATGAGGTAATACCCCTCACTCACTGGTGAGCTCCTGCTCTGAAGTTAAATGATATTTGTAATACATTAAGGTAGTTTCTGAGCAAAAACTCACCAAAGTATAGCTGCATCCCTTGGGCAAAGCATCTGAAGAGGTGAACCAATGTTACTGGTGCCAGTGTGCTTTATGAGAGAGACAAACTCATGTAAATCCCCATGTGCTTCCAGGGTGTGGAAAGGCAGAGCTCAGCTCGAATGCCACACCCCTGGGTGAAGTGACAGGACAAGGGGAATGGATGGGAACTAACAGAGGGCAGGGTTACATTAGAGATTAGGAAGGAATTTCTCCCTGTGAGGGTGGTGGGGACCTCGAACAGGGAGCCCAGAGCAGCTGTGGCTGCTCCATCCCTGGAAGTGTTCAAGGCCAGGTTGGATGGGGCTTGGAACAACCTGGGATAGTGGGAGGTGTCCCTCCCTGGGGCAGGGGTTTGGAATGAGACACTCTTTACTGTGCCTTCCAACCCAAACCATTCTGTGATTCTACAGTTATCAGCAGTGGATCTGACTCTGTCATATTAAAGGAGAAACATCTAGACTCTGTCTTTCATGAGCAAATCAAAGCTGTAAAAGTTTCATCTATCAATAAAGCAAGAACAGGGTCAATGCTATCATTCATTCAAACATGAATGAGAGAAACTTAACTATATATTTAAATCTCAGTAGCAAATGATGAGGAATTTCATACCTGGAATAAAATAATTGCTCATAAATGTCCCCAGAGGAAATCAGACAAGGTGGGTTGTTCCTAGCTGCTCTGGAGAAGTAATGGCTTTCTTTACCACATCAGACGTGTTTTGTAGAAAACTTCATTCCTCCATGACTCCCTGAAACTTATTCCTAATTTTCAGAAATCCTTCAAACCAACTTTCTCTTTTATGAGGTGTTGATTCAGTTAAAAAATATCTGTTCCTTGATAAATACTTTCCCCATCTAACACTTCAGGCTGCCAGCAGCTGCAGGAAGCCCCAGATTGGTTTTATACCTTCAAACACTCCCAACTGCCAGACAAAATTCAGAGCAGCCTCCACCATTCTGTGTCTCCTATGGTCCTCTCTGAAATCCTGTAGCCAGCAATGGACTTCAGCTTGGCAAGGGAGTAAGACAGGGAGAGCAACCTATTGCAGTTTGGAAGGGGTGACCCACAACAAGCCACCAGCTTCTCTTTCACTTCACACCATTTTCAGCTATAATACAACAGTGCTGAAGGAATTCAAAACATTTTTCTTTTTAGTTTCGTATCTAGAGCTACATGAGCCCAGATGAAAATAAATCAGAGGAAACTCAGTGCTCCCCCAGCTCCTACAAAGGGCACCTTGGCTTTAAGTGGATTGAAGTTTCTGAGAAAATCTGAGACTTGTGCAGGTTTCATTCCTTTAGTTTCAAGAGCAAACACCGTGAGGAGAAAGGGAATGGGAAGAAGAAGTCACAAGCTATTCAGTTTACCCAAATCTGGAAACAGACAGAGCTTCCTGTGAAGATGACCAAAAAAGAATTTTTTTTCTGAACCATTAGATGTTACTTCAAATTCATTCATGCTCCTCCTAGCAGGCAGATCAAGTCCATATAATTGCCAGCAAGTGCCCATAGTTTGATTGATGTCTTCTCATCCGTGAAGAAATCTGAAAAGGATCCTTGTAAATGAATAAATATTTGATTCCTGGCAGCAAAATTAATGAAAAAAAAAAAACCCTACATGGGTTTCTAAGTGGCAAACACACTGGGCTAGGGCCTGGGGTGGCTGGATTCCAGTGTCTTTACTAAGGAAAGCAGAACAAAGATAGTTTTACAGTTTCATTTGTCCTCACAACCATAGTGGCAGTGAGAAGGCATTTTGACCCTCAGCACAGTAAATTATTTCCAGATCTGACAAGCTCCAGAGAACATTTCCCTGCCTGAGATCACTGCAGCACAGGCTGCAGAAGCTACTACAGAGGCCAGGACCTGTGCACAGCCAGTGATGAACGCCCTGGGTACTGAGGGAGGCAAAAAGGGACCTTAATTAGGGGCAGGGACTCATCTCTAGGTTTAGAAAAATGGATTTCACTATTATATTCACGGTGAAAACTAAATTCTCAACCACAGCAATGATCAAAGAGGGGCCATTTGTTCGTTTTGAGGGGTTAGTTGCACCCATGAATTTGAAAGAGGGTGGTGGTTATTTAACCAGAGTCTTTTTAAAAGGAAATCAAGAAAAGACAGAAAAAATGAAGACTAATGAGACAACTTCAGAAGACCACTTTTTCTATAAATGATTTATTAGAAAAGAAATAACCTGGAAACCAGGATTCACAATCTCCCAACCAATCATCCATTTCATGTAAAGTTGCTGTCTTAACCTGCCAAAAGAAATCAAGTGTAAAAAAGTAATGAAAGAAATGGCACATTCCTTTTGGACTTAAAGATAGTGTTTAGCTTTAAAAGTATAATCTAAAAATAAACCCTGCTGCTCGCTAGTCTCATTGTATACTCAGATTCATTCTTCTTCATTTAATAGGAAATCAATCTAATATCCATTTGGCATCCAGCAAATCTTTTAGTCAGTGGAAATACACAATTTTAATAATTGTTAGAAGTGGGTCTTTGCAATAAGGAACTAAAAAACCATCTGGCAATTAACTAACATGCACAACCCATGTCTTCTTAGATTTGTCTGATTTCCACATCGTCAGCATTGCATATGTCAAACTTCCTCAGTGTGAGGCAAAACAATTGTTAAAATGAAACTATGAAATAACACATACTTACAGGAACAGGCAATGTCAACTGCTGTGCCAAAAAGATGACACAATTAATGGTCTAATTATAGCATATTTATAAACCTTGCACTAAACCTTATTTTCTTATGCGAGTGATACCTTTGAAGTTAATGCAACTCAATTATCTTGTCTGTGAGAAGTGGTTGCATAAGGTTTCCAGCTGCAGCATACCTGGAAAGTGAAGAGTCACCATCCTCTCAAGGGGTAAATGTCAGACATTTATTGGTCTGAATATCAATAATTCTGAGAACTCTTCCTTGGGCTGTATTCCACAACATCTGAGGGCTTCCCTGCAATGAATAACAGTGACTACAGAGTCAACACAGATTTAATATTCAGAAACCTTCCTTCCCTCTATGAAAATGTTTTGATGCCTACACTTTTCCAGGGGTTTAATGTTGAACTGCCAGGCCTTTAAGGATCTAACTGCAAGGAAGATTTTACAGTTGAGTTATATTATACCAAAATTTAAATAATAGAAAAGATATGCTATAAGAATTTTGTAGGTTGAAGGGGAAAAAAACCCTCTCCTTTTTGACAGTGATGTTACTGTGCCAAAGGTAGTAGCTCAGACCTGAGCACTGATCCTCAGAGAGCTAACTCTCCTGTTGGCATTCACTTCATAAATAATCCTGCAGAACAACCAGGCACATCTTGTTTCATAATAACAAAGATGATCCTTCATTTAGATTTCTCCAGGCAGGAAAGAAAGGAGAGAGGAAATCTCATTTATATCAGGTAGCTTCTCTGCTACTCCTAAGTCAGGGATGCATTGCTCATTTAAACGTGGAGGAGTGCAAAGAGGAGGAAGGGCTAAAAACAAAGGGTGCACCTGGCTGTGGGAATCTCTCCACATAAACCTAAATCTGTGCTGGGCTGTCTGCTCCTGTCGTTCAGGTAAAAGGAATAAAAAAAAAAAAAAAAAAAGAAATCACCTTCTGCTCTTCAGTCTGTTCTGGAAATTGTTGTGGGTCATATGAAAGAGCCTGACTTCTCAGGTCCCTGACAGAGTGCAAATTCAGCTGCTGTCTTCTGCAGGGGAGATAATGCCACAGCAGGACATTCTTGAAACACTTCTTCTTTTTGCTCCTATATATGTCACGATCGCACAGATTCTTCTTCTGCAAAGCACTAGCTCACAAAGACAGGCTATTCAGCCCAAAAAAACCAAGAAGGAACTCTTCCTCAAAATACAGTGATCAATAACAGCTAGCCATTAATCAAGGGCCATCATCCCAAAAGCAGATTCACACTTAATAAAAGGGTAACTGGAAAATATAGAGCTTACTATGGCCCAAAATTTCCTGAATCAGTTTGTTACATTTCAGACTGTCCACAAATCAAGTGAAGGCCAAGGAGATGGAAAATCCCTCTGACCTAATTGCAGGCTTCAGTGGTGCCAAAACCTCAACAGGCACATCCCAATATAACAAAAGTAATGCTGGCCAGAAATGGACTTTCCCAGTTTGGCACTTGTCTTATGATCACGTGCAAGGGAAAACATTATTTCTATTCATTTTCTTACAGTTTCTAGTTCAGCACTTTACTTCCAGGTAGAGTCACGTTGGGGGTGATAACATTTTTCTCTGAAGTATCTCTCTTGTAAAGTGAGCTTTACAAGTGAGTGCAGATATTAAATATTTGTCTACAGGAAAGAAAAGCTTTCACAAGTAGACCTAACTTACAGTATAATCTTCATCCAATAAAGCTGTATTAGATCAAACAGTACTTGATGTTCTGGCAGCAAACTGATTTGGGTATCACAGCTAGCAATAAACTGAAGAAATTTTTGCATAGGATTAAATAATATACAAATAATGTCTGTACCTACTTAAAAGATTGAGTTTAAATGCTGTTTAAACTAAAAACAAATTGCTGAGACAAGTTTAAGTGCTCCAGCCAGATGAATCACAGTATGCCCAGAACTCCCACTAAATCTATTTTATCCAAAGAGCTGCACTGATAAAACTGACAGAAAAATATGCTGCTAAAACTGATCACATCAGTTGTTTCCCTACACTGATCACTCCTCCTTACTGCATCCTGAAGACAGATCACTAAATTCCTTTCAAATACTTGTCTGCAAGTACCTGTCCTACTTCAGAACTGAATGCATTTTAGTCTTAAATGAAGTTAAAGGATAATTCAGGAGGTAATTTTGTCTGATTCTCTAAAGTCCCTGCGGACTCCATCTGAAATGCTAAAGGCTTGAATCCCTGGATCTAAGGTGGGTTTTGTTGTCAAAACTTCAGCCACCTGGCAGGGTGGGCAGCAGCTGGTGGGCATCACCCTCACCAGGTCATGGTGCCACCTGGGTGCCCAGGACCAAGGGCTTCACCTGGTGAGCACCCCGACCACCTCCAGCAAACTGCCCCAGCAGGGGCTGCCATGCCATGCCACGAAGGGAAAACACTAACCCCTTCAATTCACGGTATTTATTTTGCAAAGCAGAATTATTTATTCCACCTTACAGCTAAATTAAGGGAAGAGTGACTGGGATAGGAATATATAATGATGAAAATAAGGGCTTTTGCTTATTGTCCAGATTCTGTTGTTGTGTTGGGTTAATGAAGAGAATCTGTGTGCCTGCACCAGGGCACAGCATAACCCCGACTGCAATTAATGTTATTGGGTTTTATACCTTCAAGGGTAGGCATAAAATAATAAAGAGTATGGGGCTTGCCCACTGACTGCAGCAGAAAACTTTCAAGGTGCAAGGGGGGATCATTAGTACTTGCAGTGCACGTGCACAAAGGAAGAGAATTAACCTTGCCCACACAGCCTTACCTTTGTCATCACTGGAACTTTGAACAGCTCATTTGTCATTCATCTAAGTGTTCTTTCATCACAATTTTCTAGCTGAGAATTTTATAATTATTTCCAATTACTGTCTATAATATATGCAACTTTCTGCTCTGCAGTTACATTTTACCACTGAACTTTAAAGCAAACATGTTAATTTAAAATCTACTCTGCCAACTGTGTGACACATCTACTCTGAGATAGCTGTCAAAATAAAATCAAGCATAAATATTTACCTCATTATTAACAATAGAAAGATTGTAGTTAGGTAGGCATAATAAAAATTATCTTGAATCCTGTCAATGTCTATCTGCTTCAAAAAAACTGAGTCTTATAACAGTTTTAGAGCTACATGGAAAACTGTATAGAGCTGAACTCTCTACAGAATAGCTCCCCTTTTCTGCATAACGCTGCAATAGCTCCTCCAGCTTTGTAGCAACCAGTGAAAGTCATTAAAGAAGCCCTTCTTGCCAAACGTGTTTATTTGCCATTGGACAGCCAAAAACCTTAGGGCTGCAATGGACCTGTTTACTCAAGCTGTGCTGTGTGTTGTAATTATGATCATCAGCCCAAAGGACTGCTAAATTAGCAGAGCCAATACAATCGATAAGATCAGGGGTACAAAGAGACTCAGGAAGGAAAGGATGTGCAAAGAAAGCTGTTTAGTATGACACAGCCACCCTCTGCCCCCCGGCCCTGTTGACTCAGCAGCTGGAATGGACGGGTCTGATTGAGCGTCTGGGGCACACCTTTAACACAGGATGGGCAGCAGGAAACGGCAGAGCTCTTGTACAACAGCCACAGCACTTCTAGTGAGGTTGAAACTATCTCCCACTCTGTTTTTCACGGCCTTGAATAGCCCAGGAATTCAGAGAGGAGCTCAGAAAGGGCAGAGAGGGCATCATTTGTACAGCAGAAGGGCAGAAAAGTCTCCTAAGCCATGTTTAAACATGGTAGCTAAAACCTTGTATATTTTGGTCTTAGGGAATGTATTTGAATATAGTCTTTGTAGTAAAATGGGGGAAAAAGGAAACCCCAAACTAGGATTAAAATGAAAATTTCTTGTCCGAAAGAAAGCAGAGGAGAGAGCATCTGCTTTGCTCTTTATTTCTGTGGTGCTGGTGTTCTTCTAATAGCCAGCCTGTAATGGTAAGTAGAGAGGGAAGCATGTTTCCAAGTAAAGGGCACCAGGGTTTCTCACCTCAATATACACTCATTAACTCTGATTCCAACTCTCCAGGAAATAAAAGACCAGGCTGTAGTTAAAGAGATTTCTCTGCCAAAGGTCAATGAAAAGTTAGTTCCAATGAAATAGTGCAAAACCCCTGTATCAGTCTGCAATTCTCTCAGGTTTGTAAGATAGACAGAAATGTCTGGGGTTGCAGGGACATGGTCTAGATGCTTTTCACAGCACTGCCACTAAAATTAAGTCAATATCTGTCGTTAAAAATACTAAAGATATAACACAGGATGGAACTGTTAAGCTTTACCCAACAGCAGAATTCATGTGCACTTCTTACAGTGTCATATTCTGTGTCTTCATGCTGTTTTGCTTTTTATCCTATACTTGATTAAAAAACAGTAAACACAGGATACAAGAAAAATGCTCGAGTGTAACACAGACTGAAATCAGTCTGAGGCTTTTAAATTTTTGCAACACATTCACTTTTTTATGAAATGTTATATTTTTAAATCTATTGAGAAATCATGCACAATTAACTGCAGTGATTGAAATCACCATTTACAGAATGATATCAATAAATTAGCCCCTCTTCAAAGTCCACTAAAATAAGAAAACCTTTCAGGTTCTGTTTCAGCTCCCATTAGGAAATGGCTGAATGCTGGCATCTTGATAATGCTGACCTTCAGTTGTGACTGGGTTTATCTGGATTAGCATCGTTATTTGCTGGAACTTTAAAAAAACAAAGGGCTAATCAATACAAGGTCAAAATAAAAGTGTCACAGATGGCTCTGGACGTTCCAAAAAGGTGACATCTGTCACCAAGGGTTACTGCAGGAGCTGGCACGATGCTGCAGCTGCTGTTGCTGAGGCCATTTCTGTGAGGAGCTTCTGCAAGCAACATCCACAAGCCATTTCTCAATCCACAAACCATTTCTCTGGCATATTTCATGCCCAGTCGTGGGTTACATGCACCGGCAGGTCTGATGGATCAACAGGGTGAAAAACATACAAAAATAAAACCCCAAACACACAGAGCTCAGCCTTTTCAGTGCACAAGGATCAGAGCAGGCTGTGGACACCAAGAATCTTGCACACCACCTAAAAACACGATCCTGAGGAAAGGCTTGAGGTGCAACAGCATTCAGACTTGAAATCCAAGCACAGCCTGGGACACTCTCAAGAGGACATCCAAGACATTCAGAAAACATTACATTTTATATTACAAATACTGCAAAGCCTCATCTGTTTATTGCAGAACCATTATGCAGATAAGGATTCAGGATGAACTTGACTGTCTTGGGGAAGGTCAACCTCAGACTTCATTCTTTGCATTCTGCAAGGAGGGGTTGTAGGCCAAAAAAACCCCATCGGGTATTTGTTTAAGGAACAAAGGAAACTGGCACGTTAGTCTACACTCTGCTCCACCTTCTCACTCTGGGTATTTAGTAGCTAATGGAAGCTTTGCTAACCTACTTTGCACACTAAATTTATTTGGAGATAAGTTTCTACGAGTTTCTGCTCTCAGAAAATGTTTCATAAAGCTTCTGCTATTCATTTTTGTCATGGGGCAAGTAGGGAAGAATATGCTAATCACAGACCCTGGAACTACAGCTTCTATAATTGGCAGCTCAGTATTCTCTCGTAGCCTTAATTTATGCGTACTATTAAAAGGTTAAAGTTGGTCACAGGTCTCCTGTGACTGTCATCTGTGAAATAATGCTGTTGGAAATGCAGTTTGGGTTCTACCTCATTCCCGCCTGCAAATAAAACCACGCATATTCTGCACATCTTTCCCCTGAACACTGACACCTCCAGCGACATAAAATCCAGCAAGCGATGTGACAGCTGCCAAGGTCAATAAGAGTTACACTGAACTGCTGAGTAAGTGCTGGCCACACAAATCAAAGCTGTATAAGGGCAGCTGAACATACACAATCTGCAACTTATTCCAACTACTTTTTGGACTGAGACATTTTAATCATTTTTCTCTTCCACGAAATGTTATATAATGAAATGTGATAAAGTCAAGGGTATTTTGTGAAATCTTTGCTTTGTGTCCTTTATGTCAAATTACTGATAGTAAAAGGGTGTTGAAAAATACATTTCACATTTTTGAGAAGCGTAACACTTAAGGCCAATTGTAGGAGGGCAGTAATATGAATCGTAAAGTAAAAATAAAGTAGCAGGAAATTTTAAAGACACATTGGGCAATGCTATCTAGTTGTGACCTAGATTCGACTGTTTAGATTAATTCCTAAATAAAGAAGTCTGCATTGGACATTTTCAGGGATACTTTAGAGCCTTCTGCCTCTGCTATACATATCAAAAAGATTTCAGTATTCCTTTGCAGCTGCACGTTGTCATTTAATTATCAAAACACTATCATTTCCCAAGATGTTGCCAATTGATTGGTAGAGATAATAAGGTATTACTGGCAGATCCAAGGGGTGGATTGGGTTTTATATCTGAACTCTTCACTAAAAGTCACAGAAAAAACAGGAACAAGTGTTGCAGCACTTGTATTTTTGATGCAGTAATGAAATATTGAGATTTTTAGAACAATTGCAAGGAAAAATCACTCTGAACTTTGTGCCTTTAGTAAGGCCTTGTGTGCCAAACTGTTCCCCTTAGCGAGTATTTACAGCTGAGTGAAAAGCCCTGGAAATAGAAACTGTTAATAGAAGAGCTGCTGCAGCTCTAACTGGATTGCTGTGACCAGTAACACTCCAGTAATTACAGTGAAGGAAGTGTTAAAAGGGAACGAGGACAGAAACCTCTCCATCATCTGTCACACTCTTGCTTACTCCTGGATTTTTCACTGCGAGGAAGAGCTACTGGCAGAAAGGCTCTGCAAGGGCTTCTGTCTTCCTTTATTCTATTTTTAAGGTTGCTAATTGATCCTCTGAGGGAAGGTTTATTCCTTTTAACGCAATCCCTCCATTAATGAGGAGTCTGTACAAGAGAGCCTGGGGGGTGGGGGTGTGGGAGCCATGCAACCTTTCCTGCTGGTCTTCTCCAGGATGACTCACTGGGAAGTTTGAGAACCTTCCTCACACGTCAAAAAATTGTCCCCATCCCCTGCTAATAGTGTGGGGGTTTGTTTTGCCTGAAAGGAGCCAGGCTGACCTGGATTTTCTAGGCGTGGGTATGATAACAAGCCAAGGAATAAAGGGACAGAGAAATGAAGAGACCAGATTGTGTTGGAATAGTCATTATCTTGACTGACACATTCATCCATGGTACAGAAACACAGGTAGTGGCTGCTCTGCTCTGCAGTGGGACATCTCACTTCAGATAAGCAAAATAAATTCCAGGAGAAGCTTCCCTTTTGAGATATTGCCTCTGCACTAGCATAAAAATAACTTTTCAACTGCTAACTTTCTCTTGTAATACAGAATAGCACAAGAAAAAGAAGTGATGAGGCTGCTGACAGTCAAAACCAGTCCCAGCACTGCAGAGGGACTGACAGCCTATCCTGGGCTGACTAATGGGTTAATTTTATCGAAGCACTACCAGACTAAAGCATGGTTTTATCAAGTATTTCACCATTTAAATATCGAGGCATTTTGCCAAGCAAAATGGCCCATGGTTAAGAGAGAAGTGTTTCAATTTACTCATTCCCTGAGCAAAGCATAGTTTAATTTAGGTCTTAGGCACTATCAAGGAACATTGCCATTCTTCTTACTCAAGGGTGCTGTAGTTACACCTACAAATACCAGTACCTTGTGAAATGGAAAGAAGCTTTATCCCCCTTTCATCCATGGCTCTTCCTTACTTACCTGTTCTTCCTGCTATCAAGGAAAAGAAAGCAATGCCTGCTAACTTTTAGGTACGTCCAGAGTACTTTGCAGCCAGTTCTAGCAGAGCCCATGGAAAGATTTGTGCCCCATTTCCATTTGATATCAGAGCTTCCATTTGAGCTGAGCAAGGGCTTCAGTTTTAAAGCTGTGTTCTGAAAAAAACATCGTGTAGGATTTTTCTATCGTGGCTTATTAGGATATCTGAATATCTTCCTGTGACTCAATGCATGCACAGTGGTAGGAAGAAGACACAATACAGCAAGTTGTCACTGGGATCCTAGGAACTGCCCTCAGTATTTAACAGGGAAAAAGGCTGGCTACAAGTACTCATCTTAAGTAGTCTTAAGTCTACTCAGAGACTTAAACTAAAGAGACTTTGTATTATTTTGATACGTTTGAGGAAAACCCTAATAAGTTCTTATTACAAGGATCACTCAAAGAAAATCCTATTAATTCTCTTTTTTAACATAAGCTATAGCATCAATAAATATCTATTTTGCACTAATTACACATAAATTGCTGATCAATCCAATCATTAAATTATTCTTTTCACTTAAAATACATTCACTTTTTGTTCAGCATAAGGCTCACTTTCAAGTGGTGTTTTTATGAAATGCATTAAGCTAATTTCCAAAGTGAAATATTAAGGCCTTTGGTTTTTCTGCCGTTCTCTTCAAATATTCTGCAAAGTCCAAAATAAGACTCATGTATAAGCAAACCCAGAAAGAAATTGAAGACTACTAAAATAGTGCAGTGTGTGACTAAATGCAGAAGTTTCCAATTCAGAGCCCCAGGAGTAAGCAGAACAACCACAGAGGGCTGGATTGTATGGAAATTGTATGTATGTCCTTCCTCCCCCAGCTGCAGAAGGGGGTTTGTGTCACTCTGTCTCCAACTATTTTGTATTTGCACAACTGCCACAGAGGAATCCTGCTACCAAAATGAGGCCCAGGAAAGAAAAAGTCCCAGAAGAAGCACCAGAACATTTAGAGGGATTAACTCCACCTCTCTCAATCAACAAGTGACTACACACCAAATTCTTTCCCTGCCCCAATCCACCCTGTCTGCAGTCAGAAGTTGCTCCAAAATGAGCACAGATGTCCCTTGGCTCCACCTCTCTCAGTCAACACCTGGTTAGAGATCAGGATCACGTTCTCAATAGTTCTGGGATGCCGCAGCCACACTGGGATGCTGCCTCACATCTCGGGGGTGGAGCGGAGCCAGTTCAGCAGCGCCACTCGACTCGGGCCCTCCTCACCTCCCTGAAGGGGGCTCAAGTGATCAGTCATTGCAGGCTTAACCCGTTTCACCTTCTGCAATTATATTGGCAACTCCCTCAGCAGAAGCAAGGGCTCTTTGGCGGGATCAAGTGCCCTGCATTTCTAGATGTGCTACAAGCGTTTTGGCGCCGAAGAGAGCAGCAGCTATTGAATCACACCTCTCCAATCTGTTATCAGGAGATTCATTCAGTGCAGAGCTGGGTGTGCTGGTTGAAATGCTCAGCAGGCTAAGCTGCTGCAATTCCACTGAAGGCGATGGAATTGCACAATCCATAGATATAAAGACATTACCATATTAATATTTTTTGAGACATCCCCAATGAGCATCATCTGTCTTTATTTTTCTTTCATGGGCTTCGGTATGGCTTTGTTTGAAAAGATATTTTATCCCTGGATTCCCTCTGTCAGACAAATCTGAGCTCCAGGGGTACCTCAGTGTTCAACTGCTGCAGAACTACATTTAAGAAGCAGGTTCTACACATACACTGTAGTAATCATGTGTCTTTGCACTGGATCCTTTTTAACTTCCTCTGTGATTTTTTGCAATTGTTTTAACAAAAATTCAGTGATTTGCTTAGTGTAGGTCCGTAAGAGCTTGTTCTTGACCTCTTTGATGCAGTTCTCTGGGATTTTGTGGATAAACGACCTTGCAAGCAGAGAAAACAAACTGTTGTACTTGCAGCAGAGCCAGACAAGAGTTATTGGCCAGGGGGCTGGGGGCTGCCCGAGGCTATGCAAGCTTTTCAGGTTTTAGGTTTTGCCTGGTATATTCAGGCACACATAACAAAATAGAGCTTTTCTTTTAAAAATCAATGAAATGACTGATCTTAAGTCAGAAAACAGTTTTGCTTTACTTTTGCCATCATTGAGTTTTTATTGTGTCTCACATTTTGTTTTTTCCTTGTCTTTTTGCTACCAGCAAATCAGTCTTGACTTGTGTTTAGACTCATCTTCCTACAATACCTTATTTTTCTGAGGTAGTTCCTCCCTCTCTGTTGCTGGTTTTGAATCCTTCTCATCCAGGTTTTCCTATCACTTTCTCCACCAGGCTGTTACAGTTTACTCTAATACCTGGGGAATGGTACAGTGAACAATTACAGCATTTAGAGACAAATTGTTTTGGTTTTTTTTCACTCTGAGCTATATGGACCAACAAAAGAGGAAACCAGATGAAGCAATGAAGGACAAGTTACACAGTGAGTTTGTGTGCTTCTATTCAATTATGCCAGCTCTGGACATACCAAGACTGCACCAAAATTAATCCAAGTTTCTACTCTTCCTCCCTGCTCTCAACTGTTCTGCCAGGAAAATGTGATGCCCCTCTGTGGTGCCACACTGCATATCAGTAAAATTATCTAGGCTAAAACCAACCCCACCCAGATAATTTTCTTGCTCTAATTTGTGCTGCCACTTGAACAGTTGCAGGAACAACCACAGCACAGGTGGGAATTCACCAGCCGAGACGAGGGGAGGCAGCTGAGTGCTCCTTAAGCTGGTGTAGCTGTTACACATCTCATGTTGCAAATCTAGTGTAAATAATTACATTCTTGCTCATCTGGCTTCTTTCACTGTGGCTCATTAGTAAATCTTTCTAAGTAGTTTAGGAGGACAGGCAGTAGCTTTTCAAAATTTTTCATATTTCTCCCAATTTTTTTTTTTCATAAATGACCTTGTGACTTCCAAGAAGAAAGAAAAAAAGAAACAAAAATGATTCCTGACCTCTTTGTTATCTCATAAAAATGGTAAGTCTGACTATTTGTTACAGTCCTGTGTTGCTAATACCGATAAATGTTAAAGATACAAAGATCAGTTCCTGTATAAATCTTGGTTCAAGGATGACGGGCAGGCAGCTAGAAAACATTTCTTCATGTCTTTTTCCCCTAATGTAAAACTCTCCCTAGAAAAATGATAAGGATAAATGGCAGCTATCCAAGTGATTCCATTACAGGAGCTGGTTTGTCTGCGACAGATGATTCACTATTCATCGTGTCTTTAGTGCTGCCTCACAGTGTACTCTCCCAGCCAGCCTCAAAGACGTTGTTTAGGCAGGGTAATGCACCTGCCTTCTCTGAAAGACAGAAACTTCTGCAGAAAAAGAAAAGAACATCTTTGGGGATTAATTTCTCTACCTACAACTGTTCAAAACCTGCACAGAGCTTGAGTATAGCAGAGAAAGAAAACCAGTGTATAAAGCCAGGACAGCCCTTCTGACTTTGGGGAGCTCCATGATGCTCCAAGAGCAGAAACATTTAGGCCCTCCCGGCTGGAGCCAAAAACCCAACAAATCCAGCTCTGATTTCTCCCAGTGTGAAGGGCTCCAGCTGAACCACCAGCTCTGGCAGACATCAAAGAGCAAGGTGAGAAAATGCAACTCGTGTTTCATGACAGGCACTTACACCACAGACACTTCAGACTGCAGCACTTAGGAACTGTATTCAAGCTCCTGGCCTGAGGGAAAGCCACACAAATCTCCACAAAAATTGAAAAATACATGTATTTAAGACACTCGTTAGCACAGAGGATGTGTTCACGGTGATTTGAAGCCCAGCAGCCTCGGGAAGCAGGTGTGTAATTGCAGCTCAGGTGAGTTTGCAGCATTGCAGGGTAAGCTGGAAACTCATGGCATTATCAGAGCCTGGGTGTGCACCGAGAGCTGAAAAGCAGCTGTAGAATCTATTTCACTGATATATGGGTGTACAACCAGCATTTTAGCTACCCAATGCAAAATTGCCCTTTTCACAGTAAAACCCAAAAATGACTGCTTCTTCTTCCCCATTCCAAAGCAAAATACCTGTTTAATATTGCAAATATTCACTCTCAAGTAATGTCTCTGGCCCCTACAAGAAGTGTTCAGAGCCTTTTATTCCCTAAACATTGTTATTAGATTGCATAAACTGTAAACATGGAAACAATGACATACTTTTAAAGCAGTTTGGATAATGAAAAAATGAAGTGTTCCTTTCTGAAAAATATCACAATAGGAGCTTTCAACATCAAAGCATTTGTCAAGAATATACACAGAACTATCACAGAACACTGCAGCCATTTTATTTTTTCTTGTTTAACATTTCCAATTCACTGTCATCAACCACTACAAACAGAGGTTACAATGCTTTGCTTTCCTTTGTTGTTTTGGGTTTTTTTAAAGCCTTCACACAATAATACACCTCTTTAAAATACTGA
The DNA here is from genome assembly GCA_013397245.1 of Thryothorus ludovicianus. Lineage (NCBI taxonomy): Eukaryota > Metazoa > Chordata > Aves > Passeriformes > Certhiidae > Thryothorus > Thryothorus ludovicianus. Next base: position 480,750 of record VZTB01004928.1, on the reverse strand, counting down.
GATAAACCAATCATAAAGAAATATCCAAATTACCTTTGTGGCCTCGTTCTCCAGAAAATACAAAAGCATTTTAAAAATCTATTATTCAGAACATTTCAGACCATGAGTAAATCCATTTTATGCTTGATACTCTGTATGAATGATACAGTTAAAATCCACATAGCTGATGTCTACTGGTTAAACATATTGCACTTTTGGACTGGGTGGGTTTTTTTGCAGCACATTTACAGAAACTTTGAGAAAAAAACATAAACTGAAATCTACATCACAGGTGATAAAAAACATGAGTTAGATTGGCACCTGCAAATCCTGAAAACACTGGATTTTAGCAGTTATTATCAAAGGGCAGTAGGAATTCCCGAGGGGATGCTGACATATTTTCCAGCAATAAGTGCAAAATCTTCTCTTGTTGATTCTTGCCCTGGACAACCTCAGTTAATAGATCTGGTGGGCTCATATGTGTGCTTCTCATCCTGCCTTTGCTTTCATAGATATCTCTGCAATAAACCATTTTCTGGGAGTGATTCATTGCAAATACGGCTTTCACCTCATTTCTCTCTACTCCTTCCTCAAGGTAAACAGGAGTCTTTACAGTGCTTTCACTTGAGCTCCTTTCAAAAAGCATCAGAGCCCCAAGGATGGGGCTGGCTGTGTTTGGGAGCTGATGGAATGGGCCAGCACCTGGCCAAGGTGGGCAGTGCCAGACACTGCAGCAGCTCATTAAACCCTCCCTGTCCTAGCCAGGGGCCCCAAACAGCAGCTTTCCTTTGATTCCACACATACTTTATTTTTTCCACTTTAATCTTATCATTTCATCTGCCTCCAAGTCCATAAAACATGTCAGCAAACTTTCATCAAAAACCAGAGCAGAAGGCTTTCACATTTTCCTCTCATTCTGGATGGAGGGGATTTGACTTTCGTTTTTCCATGATGACCCTCCCAGCCACATTGCTCCCAGAGCATCAGGACCAGCCCATTCCCATGGAAGTCTGCTTAAGGAATGGGTGTTAGCTTGCCCTTACCAAAACCAAATGCTTCCCACCAAGCAGCAGCATTCAGACCTGGTGAAAAGACAGTGAAAAATCAAAAATCAAATCTGCTTGTAGCAAGGCAAGACTCCAAGGATTTTTAACTAAGCCCAGTTGCTCCGAGGTTTATGACATTGTCTCCTTCACAGCTTTCCCTAGATGCCACCTCTTCCTCTGTGCTCTGGGCTGTATTTTGGTCAATGATGTGTGAAAATGCAGATCCCTGCCATTCACTACAACAATTAGTCAGGGTTTCCATTGGTGTCATTGACAAATGAATTTGGATAATATCTGCCTCATCCACAAAGTAATAAAATGCAAAACTGAATGAGCCAGATGTATTGGCAATCGATCATTCATCCATCATTTGTTTGAAGTGAAGATATTTCACTGACTAAAATGTTTAAATGTTTTAATATAAAGAAAAAAAATCCATATTTCAGAACAAGAGTTTTATAATCGGCAATGAATCCTCAAGTGAGTTTTATAGATCAGTTAATGTCTAGATGAGTTAAGGGTGAAAGGTAAACTTGACATTAAATGCCTAGTTAGGAGTGCCAGAGGATTCATTATTGTTGCTAAAGGGATACTGGGAAACTATATTACTTCTTTTTCTATTTGGAAAAACAAAAGGTTTGTAAGAACCTTTGTCATCACTGGAGTCTGAGGAAAATAGTGCAAGCTTTATGCAACTGACACTCAGACCATTAAAATAGGTTATTCAGTGAGAAAATGTCAAGATTTAGCTCCATATTTCAGCCAATTTACAATTTTTAACCTTGTTGACCATGTTCCACACCAGCTCCTTGTGCAAGACTTGATTTTCTTATATCCTTGATATAAGAAAATCAAGTAAGAATATTTTAGCCTTAAAGTAAGAATATTTTAGCCTTAGAATGTTTCAGTTTTCCAAAACACACAATTGATATTTTGACTTTAGCTACTTGGCACCCTCCCTTAATCTTAGCAGAAGATGCCAAGCAAGGCAAACTACACAAAGCAGGAAATCACAAGTCTCATGAACTGCATCTTGTACCAAGCAAATTCCCCTGGCCTCTGAGCACACCAGCAGCTAACAGGAGCTGTATCCATTTGCACTCAGACATCTTTCCTGCTTTCAGTTCCAGGGGAAAGTCATTCACAGCATTATTTCCCACAGTATTATTGCAATAACAGGAGGCAACATACAAGAAGTCAGGCTGTCCTTCACATCAGAACTGAAATTCCAGGGGGGTTTATTTGCTCCCCAGACTTTGAGACTTTGCATTTCGCTGTTTCAAGTCTTCCATGTGACTTCCACAGCTAGAATTCTTCTGCTAAGCATTGTCTTTATAGTAGCAGTATCACATTGGAAAAGCTGATCCAGAAGACTACAATTAGTATGTAAGTCCTACCAATGCAACTAAAATTAATTAGGTAATAAAGGATGAGTGACAGAATCAATATAGTCATAGACTGGAGAGAAATTCTGAGGCAAAGCAAAAAGAAGACCTTAAGTGAAAGGAACAGCAATTTTAAGACTGATAGGAAATACAGAATACACAGAAATACTTCACAACAGCTGAAGAACCTCACTATCAGAGCATTCATAGACACACCTGTCTATGAAACATAAGACGTAATAGTTATAAAGATTATAAGTCATTTTCAGTATCGAGATGCAAGCCACACCTTTCTGGTGCATATTTAATTATATCTTCGACCTAAGAGATTTTGCTCATATGAATAAGATACTTAGTATGGTACCAGTATCAGAAATTAATAAAAATTTGACATTAAGAAAATGAAATATAACCCCATTATAATATAGAGCAACATCAATACCTGATTCAAAAGCATATGAGAGATGATCTATAGCCTACAGAACTGAATAGTCACTGTTAGAACTTCATATTGAGAAACTTATTATAATGTTTCCATATGCTCATGGAAATTTTAATAAGGCAGTTACAGCACAATAGGAGGATTTGGGAAACAGAAAGAAGCTGGTCAGCTTACAAAATCAAAACTCTTCTGTAGAGCAGAGTGGAAAGGGCAAAGGTCATTTATGGATTGATTGTTGAGAGAACAGACAGTGGAATTTGCCACCAAGCTCCCTACTGATGGCACTCATTTTCTTTCCCACACTGAAAGAACACCCCTGTATTTGGCTCAAAGATGGATCAAATGAGCAAAAACTGGAATTGAGCTCCAGAGGGAGGAGCACTGCATAGGTGTGGGTTAAATACTAAATAATTCGGGGACTGATGGGGTCTCTGGGCATCAATCCTCATGAGCTGTGAAGAGTGACAAGCCGTTTGTGGGTGCTTGAGTCGATAGAGCTGTGCCATTGTTTTCTGTAACCACAAGTCCAGCTCTCCTGTGACACAAATGAGGATGTGGGAAGAGAAGGAGGTGCTGGTCAGAGAGAAGCTCAGTTCCTGCTTTCTAAAATGGCAAGAGGCAGCACTGTTTTGTTTTCAGCAAGTTGCCAGCAAAGATACTTCTCAGTGACTACAGATCAGCTCCCTGAGCAGTGCCATCAGTAGATCCTCCTGCCTCCCTCTCCCGTTCTCAAACCCAAGAGTGCCTTTTACAAGAATTTGATGTGCCTTTGCAACTTCCACTATTTGCCAATTCTTGCTTTTTCTGCTCATCACCACCACTTCACCATTCCTTGCACAGCACTTTCCCTCTCCTTCTGCAGGCTGAAGCTCCTCCAGGAGAGATATTTCTAATTAGGCACTCAGGGAAGGTAAAAGCCATCCTTGGCTAACCCCTGTGAGGCCAGTGCCACTGGGTGCTTCCAGCCTGCTCACAGGCCCAGGCAGCCCCCACGCTCCAGGGGAATGAGTCCAACCCCAAGCTGTGCTTGCTCCACTGCTCTCTTTGCTGCCAGACTGCTTCCACCCAGGAACAGAGGTGTTTAAGGTATTTTCCTCCTGCTCTGGCTGTTGTTAATAAGCTGTGCAGCAATCTCTGCTTCGCTGATCAACATAAACCATCATTTATGAAGCAGCTTCAGAATCCTCTAAAAGGGATGAGGCAACTGCACCTGACCTTCCCCTATGGACACCACCAGCAGCAGGACCAGTGTTGCATTGGCTGTTCCCTTATCAGCATAATAAACACAAACTTCACTGTAACTTATGTCCAAAATACCTCCCCCTCTGCAGCATTTCCCTGTGCTTCCACTGAGTGAAAGCCAGAACACTGCATGCCATCTTTATTCAGTTACATGAAGTTATGGCAAAATTAAGTATGCCTATTGCAAAAAAAAAAGGTTAAGAATTAGAATTAATACATTCAATTATTGTTCCCTTAATTTAAAGTGAGAGGCTTCATGACTTCCAAGACCTGGAAGGTTTTCAAAGGAGACCTGTGAGCCTTGATATGCAAACAGCTCCTGATCTGAGACTTTTTGCCAAAAGGCAAACTCAGAAGAGCAATAAATGGAACAAATCTCGACTGTCTTTGGAGATTAGCCAAGTATTCATAAATGGCACATCTCGCAAAGACAGGCAAGTGAAGCATCAATAAACCAGTAAACCAATAAACACTGAAATCTCTCTGTTGTATTCATTATATATTCACAGCTCTTTCTAAACTTAGATAAGAACCAATAATAATCCATTCGATACCCTGAATCTGAGGCCTGGCAAAAAAAATCCCACCAAACATACAAACAAATTTGTTTCTGTTCTTGTTGTATAAACTTTTCCTTCTAACATGATTTGAAAATCAAATCATTCCTGCTGTTTCTTTCTTTTTGAAGGGTTTGAATCTTTCTTAAATGATACGGCTCCCAGTTTCAAATCTTATCTTTATCCCTGAGGTGTGCTTGGAGAGTCTCACTCCACAAAGAAAAACATTGTTAAAACAGCTGGAGAAACGCCCAGTTAGCGCTAGCTAAGGATCTAAGTGTGAACCCAAATGGAAAAGCCCAATGGAAATAAACCCCACGAGTTTAAGGTACATATGCACTGCAGTCAAACATGTGACAGTGACAGGGCAGGCGTCCTTGTCCTTGTCAGGACACTGAGTCTGCAGCAGGGCCTTGCAGGGACAAGCAGAGTGCCCAGGCACTCTTGGCACAGCTGAAATTAGCACAAGGATCCAGATCAAACATGTCAGGCCAAGTTACTCACACAGTCTGTGGCATAAAATCAGTCTTTAATGTGTGTGACCATGTCTGTCCCCAGTGGCTGGGTTAGAGACTGATGGCTTGCCCCAGAAGCCTGAGATTCTGGGTTCATTTCTCACCACGGTATCAGACACATCCCATTTACAACCCCAGGTGCTCTCAAGAGACTCCAAACTCCACTTGTAACTCTCTGCTTGCAGTCACAGAGAAAATCTTGGCTTGCAGTCACTCTCCTTGAAGAGCAAGGCTTTGTCACACGAGCCATGGGAAACTAAAACAGTGCCCAGTGTGCTGCTCACATTCCTGGCTACCATCAGTGAAGGACTAGAAAGTTTGGAGTTCTTTTTTTCTTTTTCTAAATTAATATCCAATTTCAGTTCGAGCAGACAAATATACAGACATTCATTAATATTTGAGATTAAAATCTTTATCCAGACTATTTTCATTACTTTTAAATATTTCACAGCCAGTACATGATGAAAAATCTGACTTTTCTTTACTATTCACACACCAAAAGCAATGCCCATTTTAAGCTCCATCGTTACACATTTTAAAAACGTAGAATTGAGAACATACATTGAGATTTTTCATTTTCCCTTGCACAACACCCAATAAAATCTTAAGCCCTGCAACAAAAAATTACTACTACTGCTCCCACCACAGCAACCTCACAAATCACCCTTTAATTCTGGTGAAATGGGACAAGATCAGCTCAGAGCTGAAGTCTCCCAACAGTATTTCATCTAATAATGGCTATCAGAAACCTGATGCATTTCAACTCTGGAAAAACCTCACTTCAGCTATCAAAACTCTTACCAAGAAATATATTTTTTGTTTCCTTTTAGCAGCAGTTTCAGATGAATTGATCAGCTATACTCCAAAAATTTTTACCTTACTGGCTGTAATGACTGTTTCTTTGGATAAGTTATCAGAACTTTTCCCAGTTCTTACCCAGAGCTCTTCAGTGCAGACACTGCTGTGGTGCAAGGCTGGTGCTCAATAACAGTTTGCAGAATATTTCATTCAAGTTAGTGGCTGGATTGCACTTGATATGCTTGAGCAGCACTTTGCAATGCATGTTCTGTCATTTTGGTTTACTCAGAATATTACTTTTTATTTCTGCAGCGGTGTCTCTCTGAGCCTTGCAAGTGACAGAAGTTAACATATTTTACATCTTGCCTCTGCTTTGATTTCCAGGATTTTATAACCCATTTGAAAGCTGTGCTGGCTACTGTCAGTGGCAGAAGTCCCATGGGTGAGTCGGTGCCAGGCAGCTCTGCCCCTTTGAACCCCGTGCTCTGCTCTCACCTTTGAATTCTCCTGGAAAGTGCATGGACAAACTTGACTTCTGCATGAACTTTCTCTTTGTTTGAACCTGACAGCTGCATTATTTCTTTCTTTTAGGAACCGATATTCTTGTGCACAATGTTCACGTTAATACAAAATATTTTAGAGCGTTAGCAAATGTAATGTTTTAAATGGCATTTAATGCATCCATTATTATCTCCAACCCTGTGAACACCTGAGGTCACTCCAATCCATTTCATAAAAGCTCCAATTCTGTTGGGTGTAAAAACTATAAATGCATAGATTTCACATGAAGAATGAAGATAAATGTAGTACAACCATGCAAAAAAAAAATTAATGCTGGGGGCATAATACGCTCAAAGAATCGAGTTCAACATTACCTACTGCTTCTAGATCTACATTGCTGCTGCATGTTTTAAAATTTAATTCAGAAAACATGGGGAAAGATTCAATTTTCTTTCCTGGTATAGTCATATTGATATAAAAGCTTTGCTTCTGTATTATGATCACTATTAAGAGTCTACAAATTGTATTGCAGATTTACAACACCACAGACTATTTGAGAAACCCTCCAGGTTTAAGGTGAGAAGTGAAAGTTATTTTTCAGTACAAGTTCTCCTGAAAGCACACAGGGAAAAGAAAAAAATCCCAGCCTATTAATCCAGCAGCTCCAGCAATTCAGTCTGTAGCACCTGGCAATCTGAATTCAACACGAAGCACCTATTCAACCAGGCTCCACTGCCCAAATATGCCTAAACACAATTATGTGACAAATCAGAGGGTGCCAGAATGACAGTGAATAGGAAAGCTTAAATGTTTCCTTTAAAAAAAAAGAAAATCTTCCTTCAATTTCAGTGTATTTTGAGGAAGACAAAGACAACTGCTCACGCAGTGGGGAAAAACAGATAGACAAATGTCTTAAGGTAAGACTGTTCATTTCATGCTTTATTAGCACAATCCTATTATATATATTTCCCCCCTCATTTTAATTAACAGAACTGCAATATAATGGAGTCATCCTGAAGGCCTCATAGCTAAAGGCTGTAACTTCTATTATAAACTTTATTTTTAGTGATATACAATCTTGGCTAGGGAAGTAAAAAAACAGCTTAGACTGAAAACTGTCTGGTTTGACCATGAACAGAAAGGAGGCTGAGGTCTATGATTTGAAGGCAATCTGGCAGTGTTGAGTCATAGGTTACTGACATGACATTAATTGGAAATGTTCTAAACCCTCCCACCAAACTCCTATCTGAACACTGCAATACTTCATTTTTCACATCAAGGTATGCACAGCTTCTACACAGACTGAAAGATTCACGTTTTGCATCTTGGTGTATTTTCAGTTCTTATTTGTGTGCACGTGTCCCCCTCAACAGACACATCTCAAGGGGCAGTCAGGGGGAGAGCTCAGGGCTGTTCCCTGCCTGCCAGCCCAAGGAGAGGCTTCTCCAAAGCCAAAGAAAAGAGGTCACCCAGCCCAGAACATGAGACACTGCTGTCCTTTGGGCTTTAGCAGCCCGGGGCTTGGGTCTAGAGCACCCAGCTGAATCCAAGAGACCCCTCCAAGCAGCTCTGGGCATCTCAGCTGTGTCTCCTCTCACTCCCTTCTGTTGGTCATCCTGCCCCAGGAAAAATCCTTGACAGACTTTTTCCTCTCCACATCTTCAGGAGACTCAAATATGTAAACTAGACTTCCCAGCTAATGAAGCCCTAATTTGAATTAAAATCATAGAGAGAGTAGGGTTTTGGAGGGAAACAAGGGCTCTTGCACCAACCGAACAAGAAGGTGCTGCTTAAACACACATATGAGGCTGCTGGCCCCACAGCTGAGCTGGAGGGTGACCAGTGTGTCACAAGAGCACTGCAGGGGAACAGCCCCTGCCTCTGGGCAGAAGGCAGCTGATGTTTCCAATTCTGGAAGCAGAGCTCTTGGGATCACCACCTTGTCTGATGTTCAAGACAGGATTGTATCCCACTCTCCCCAGACACCCACACACCATTTAAGAAGTCCATAATATCTCGTCACTGCAGCAATCTACCTCAGAGCTCCATCTGTATTAAAGCACTATGATTTCCACCCAGACACTTTGGGAGTGATGAGAAATTAAAACCAGAAACATTTATTTAACAGGAAATGCCTTAACTCCAGTCATATCCCTCTTCAGAAAAAAACAACCATATGGATGGTACAAATGTTCCCAAAAAGTTATGAGCCTCATCCACTGACTTTCTCTGAATAAAAATAAGGGTCTGCATCAGAAGGGCAGACTTTAACACTCAGCAAAGCAAAACCTATTTTGTGTGAACCTGATATTTACTTTTTATGAAGTCCATATTGAGCTAAGAGAGGTAATTAGGAAGGATTGGATCAGTGTTGCCTCAGGAAAGTGTGGCAAGGTTCTGAATTGGAAACAAGCAGATTATTAGATGAGCAGCTCCTTCTCTCTGCCTCATCACAGACTGTTATATAGATAAAGTTGCATTTTCTGGAGTGTATAATGCAGAATAAAATTAAATAGATTTTCCCCTTTTCTGTAGGGCTATGCTTCATGAGGGCAAAGACAGCCCTGGACTCCCTAGACAGCAGAGGAGAAGTGAGATCATATCTCTAGTCCATAATCTGTTTTGCTGATTTTGGAGCTATAGGAGATGGGAAGAGAGGTCTAAAGGAGCTTGTTTCATTTTCCAAAACAACTAATGGGCAAGATGATATTAAAAGCTCTTTAAAGGCTTCAACTTTCACTTATCAAAAAAGTATGGAATTTTTTTTTTCTCATTGACTTCAACAGCGGAGGATCACACCTTAAGAAATTTATTTTTTTGTGGGAGTGAGGTGAGTTGAAGAGCAGTTTGACCTCTCTTTGTCACTAATTTCATAATATTCAACACTTTCTCTTAACTGTAACATTACCCTTTAACATCTATATCTACATCCCACATATATTCAGCATTTATGCTTAACTTTACATTAAAAAGTTGCCTCCCTTATGACACTGTATGTATATGACCATAAAATGTCAACTTATTAAAATTCTTATTGTGAGCATGTGGAAAAATGCGGATAACTCCTTCAAGAACCATGTTGCAAAAACAGCAACATAAGGAACTGGCGTGGCTGCTGTGAGATAACCATGCCAGGGATCCCCTCACCCAGCCCTGCACGCTCACAGTCACTGCCTGCACAGCCCACAGGAGCTGAGGCTGCAGCAAAGCAGAGCCTGAACTGGTGGAACCATCTGCAAAGCCTCACTGGTTTGCTCTCCAGGCTGCTGGGGGCACTGGGCAGGGCAGGGCATCCCCAGGCTGGGTGCAGGCAGGGCGGTGGCACAGAGGGGACTGCAGAGGAGTTACAGCTCTGGAGCAGGTCCATCAAAATCACATCTCTCACACACAATCCATTTGCCATTTACAGGGGTTTGTTATCTCCCCATCAATGGATCAATGGAATTACAAGCTTATTATGCACAGTCAGGCTTGGATTATAGCACATATTAAGACAACATATGAGGTTTTTAATACTGAAACAATGTTTTGCTTGTTTAATTTTTAAACACCTTCTACTACCAGAGCATAAATCCTATTATCAGCTTTTGAAGTTATTACCTCAAGGTCATCTTCAACAATATTTACCATTATGCTACCAATTTCAAGAAACTGTCTTTAGAAGAGTTTTCTCTATTTACCAGTTGCGAGTCTGGACTTTAAATCAGTCAAGTTACCTGATTTTGATGCAAACTGGGGGAAAACATATGAATTAATTTCAGTAGGGATGAAAATGACTCACCAGTATCTCTATTCAGAGAAGCACTGCAATCTATTGTGGTGGTATTGGCAGCAGGACAAGACACATTACACTTGCAATGCATCAGAGGAAGGGAAGGAAGTAGGTTTGTCCATGAGGGATGGAAAAGCCAAGTTAAGTTGTCAGAGTAGTCCTCCATCCCACGAGAGGCTCAGGGTGACAGCAATACTTTTGTTATTGTTCAGTCAGCTCTCTACAGTGCCCAATCCTGTACAATAGCAGAAGGACAAAGAAGGTGGTCAGTGAAAATAAAAATGGAAGTGGCCTCAGCAGATTTGATCCAGAGCTTCATGAAATGCAGAGGAAATGCTTCAGATGTTCAGCAGCTTCCCTGGTGGCTTCAGACTGGTATGTTCTGGTGTCTCCTAATCAATATTCAACAAACCAGAGGTGGCCTTTCTCTGAGAGGCTAATGAGTGCTTATGACCCCGATCTGGTGTTTACCAGATTGTTAATACTGGTGCTCAAAAGCTCAAGTGAGGACAGCAGGGCGAAAGAGTAATTTGCTTTAAACTGGTCACAAGCTGCATTTCTCTCAGTAAAGTTATGACAGCTATTTGTCATGCAGCTCTGCCTTATACAAGCAGAACAAAAATTAAAGGATTGTGATATTTTTAATATTACATTTATGAAGATGATTACCCAGCTGCTGTTTAATTTCCATCTGTGTTCTGCTGCATTTATACCATTAGTGCCACACTGTGGTTAGACAGACAGACTCATATTTTGGAGAAAAGAGTGTGGCTGACAATTAGCACATAACTGTGTGGAGCAGCAACAAATGAGCTTTTCTGCACACTGTTACCTATAAATTATAATGACTGCTTGCTTTTTGATAGCTTTTCAAAATCAAGCAAGAGACACAAATTCTCATGCAAGCTCCAGCAGCTCTCTACTGTGTTCAAAGAAGTTGCCTCCATGATAAATTTGCAAAGATTCACTTTAACTAGACTAATAAAGTCTCTCCCAGCAGGGAGTACACAATCATTTTTATACTAAAAAGAAAATTGGAATATATCTGATATCTATTTGCTTCAGGTTTTTTTCTTAAACCTTATTTTTATGTAGTTCCACATTCATGTGTCAGAACTGTTCTTCATCTATCTGTTACCCTGTCCCAATAATCCACATGGTAAATTAAATTCTGTTTTCCAGTCAGCCATAAAACAGGAGTTTGCAGGATGCTCTCAATGTGCTTTAGACAGGACGAGGAACCATCTTGAACAGCTCCCTGGCATCCTGGGTCCTGAACAGGGCAGCAATTCCCCTTTCCCAGAGACTCACCCGGGATCCCCAGTGCCACTGGCTACCCAAAGGGACGTCACCTGTGGAGCTGAGCTCACAGAACAGTACTTGCATCAACTGGGACATTTCCATGTGACCATGGCAGGCCCCTCAGCCCAGGTAACCCCCGTTCCTCCCCAGACAAGCTCAGCTCCATTCCCACCACTCGTGTTCTTGCTCACCTGCCTCTCAGATGGACTCTGATAGCTCCTACTATTTCCTCCAGCCAACACTAAAAGTTTTATACCCCTTATCATCCTGGATATTGATTTGGAAAGCTGCAGTTGATTCAGGCTGTTTTGACCCAGGCAGGAGGAACTTCCCTCTTGATGCACCTTTCTACCATTGCCTCATTCCCTGTGAAAATCTCACTACAGCTGCCTTTGATTTCACTCAGTTTCTGCTTCAGGGCAGTGTGATACAGACAGCCACAAAGCAAAGAACATTTTGGGGATTCTGAGGGAGGTTTCTTAGGGTTTTTGTTTTTTTAATGCCACACAATATTAATTATTTTTGACAGCAGGGTAGAAAAACTCCACCAAGGCTCTTTCTTGAAGAGAAAAAAATCAGCACCTCTACTCATACTCCTTCCCTTTACAAATAAGTACACCACACTGACTTTTTAGAACAAGTCTCAGCTGTTTTCAAACTGTCACTTAACCTCTACTTCTTCAACCTGAAAACAAACAGCTCCTTCTCCCACATATGACACCTTTGATTGGGAATTTTCCTCTTCATAGCTGGTTCTTCACACTTATAAGAGCTATAAATGGTAAAAAAGGTACAAACCCCGTATTTTCTGAAAGGCAGAGGAGAGTTAAGATTTTTTGGGGTTTTTTTTTTAATTATCCTTTTCTGTAGTTATTCCTTGATGGCTGTTTCTTGATTTCTTCTTTCACAAAGGGAAAACCACTTGCTTCTCTTTCTGGTCATTACCTTTCTGAGATGCTGATCATTCAGAGTTGGTATTGATTGCAGCATTTGGAGTATTCCTTAGATGTAAATAAATATCAGGCCTAAATAAATAAATATCAGGCCTATTACCTGCATGCATAGGTTCCAAATGTACATTGTTCCAAGCAGAGACATTGTGCTGTCTCAGGCAACTATCCATAAATCTCTTAAAGCACTAAAACTCAAGGACTTGAGCTCATCAAGAAACAGTTATCTTTACACATTCATCAAGCCAGCTTTCCCTGTGTGACAAATGCTCAATTATTTACACATCTAATAGAGACCTGCATTCTGTCCCAGCTCATTGTGGCAAATTCCTCACAGTAAATTCAGAGTAACTACACTGCTTTCAAAGACTTAGGCAAAGCGTGTGTGGCCAAACATCACTGATGAGGACAGGCCTGCTGCCTTGCTCTCCTCCTGCTTGGCTGCTCTGGATTCCTCCTCTCATAGACCATCAGAGCAATACAGATGAAAGAGTATTCATTTATTGGGCCATTGGTCAAAAAGGGTGCAAAGCCATACAATGAGAGAAGAGAAATCACAGAGACTGCCATGAACCTCACTTGCATTATTGCCTTTGAAAGTCTCCTCTTCATTAATTAGAGACTGTAATACCCTAAATTGAAAATCAACTATTTTCACGAGGTTCAAATGCCCAGTATCTTCTTCCTTCCTATGAAATATGATTTTTACTGAGATAACTTCCTTCTTCTCAAAGCCAGAGACAGAAAATGTAGTAGCAAATCTGTCTTAGAAGTAATAACTTACCCATTATATTGGAATAGTATTTAAGTGACAACAAGGCAATCAACAAAAGAGCAACATTATTTGTTCAGTCAATTTCTTTTAAAGTGATAAAACAATTCAAAGCCCAAGCCATTACAATGCTGATGAAAGAAGGGAGGCAGAAACCTGGGGAAAAAGAAGCATGGAAATATAAAATATTCAGAGTACTTACATATAATATAGTTTCAGAGAGAGTGGACACAAAATAGGAAAACAATTGCAGTGTTTGAAAACTAAAGCTGGGTAAATCAATGATTGCTAGTCATCAGACATGCCTCACACACATCATTTATTCAATCAGAATCCTTACTACATCCTCCTTGACAGAAACAATAAAAAACTCCTCTATGTAGTTAAGGCTCAATCTGTATATCTGAGGAAGACAGGAATCAGATAAATTCATTTTAAGGCAGAAATTTTTCTTCTAATTTTCCTCATAGATAGTAATTTTCCAGCTCTCCAGTGTCCTGCCATGTGATTGTGAACCACAGTTACCACGGAAGCACTCCCACAGAAACAGTGGTGGTAATAGCAGCCAGGTTCAGGGGCTCCTTCTGCCAAATGAAACGAAAAAGCTTTTGGTATTGATGACCCTGGAGGTCATCACCTAACTATGAGGGAAAAATGGGAGTTATTGGTACCAGAGATATCAAAAAAACATGACTAAAATACAAGGAAAAGCTGCTTGTCAATTTATTTTTTCATATTTTTTTTGTCATTCTTATCAGCATGGTGTGCAAAAGCCCTTGTCATGGGAAATAATCCCATTCTGCTAAACCTCTTATAAACAAATAATAAAAAGATGGATTCAGCCCCAAAGTCAAAGAGGACCTAACATGGAGGAAGCCAGACAAGGAGTAGAACAAGACAGTATCCATCAGGAATTAGTTATAAGGAGCAATGTGAGGGATGGCAACAGAGACATTTCCAAGACAGGTCTTCAGACTAGGGAAGGCAGTTTGAGAGAAAACTTTGTGTTTGTAAATGCAACAAAGCCAGGCCAGTGCCATGGGATGTGGGATGATCTGTCACTTCTCAGCAAGATGATCCATCATGACCAAGGGGACAGAAAAAACGTTGGCATTTGGCACAGCTACAATTGTCAAGGTCAGAGAAAATTATCTGCAGTAGCCAAGGCACAAGTAATTAAAGCCTAGACAAGATTATTAGGGACTTCTCTGTTCCACAGTCACTGGTGACAGTGCCCTTTCTCTCTTCTCTGCCCAGCCCTCCCATCTTCCTCTCTTGTGCCAACCCTTCCACCTCTTGCCCTGTCTTCCTTTGTTCTAAATTAAACCCAGGCCAAAAACAACAGACGAAGCCGCTTCTGTCACAACTGACATCACACAGTAAGGATCATATTAGCTAATGCATTAAATAGACACTGAAAACCAGGGAAAGGGATAAATTATACCCTTGTCTGTTTGTTCAGCTGCTCTGCCCTGTCAGCTGTGGTGTTTGTTTGTTTGTTAAACTGTCCTTGCTAAGAACAATGCCCCGAGAGCTCTGGTGCTGACATTGCCAAGGCAAAGGATTCCCAGCCCCTTGCTAAGGGTGTGATCCCCCTTCCCTTCAAAAGGCTCTGTAACCACCACCTCCTAGGACCCTCTTCTGATCTTGGCGTTTCAGGAGGAAATTCTGTACTCATGGAATTGATGTATTGATCTGGAGCAAGCATGGAATGGTTAAAAACTGGAATCACGTGTAGGATTCTGTGAAATTCGGAAATACATTAAGAAATCAGGCAATACTTCCAGAAATTTATCCCAAAGCTCTAAGAAAAGGAAAATGAAACTTCAGTCTTAGCTATCATTAACCAGGAAAGCATCTTTTGCCGTTTTTCCATGCTAAGGATAATATGGGGAACAATAAGGCTTTGAACTGGTATTTCAAAGGAAGATCAAGCCCTACTGCAACTTCTTATTCCAAGTGATTGATGTGTTCATGGCAGGTATTCTTGTTCACAGATCAGAAGTGACAAGCACCAACCCATACTCTCACATAAAATCACCTGTAAAGCATTCCAACTAAACATCTACCAAGTCCTAAAGACATTCCTTGATATCATGCCCCCCTTCCCACTTGTAGTGGCTGCCTTCTTGAGTTCTGACAAGTCCACTAAGACAGATGTGAGGAAAGGTGGCAGAAAATAGAGGAGAAAGAGGAAAAAATGAAGCTATTAATTTTCAGAAATATCATTAGAGATTCTCAGGGACTTAAAACATTTCTTTTTTTCAGTACTCAGTGCAGAGGCAACCCCAGCCATGCAAGACTAGAGCCACATACGAATTAATTTTTAAAAGAATATTGGCCACTCTGCTTAACTCATGGAGTTTATTCTTTTTGCTGGATCTAGCTGCAAAGCACACTTATTCAAGGAAACTTGCCAGGATACACTAAGTTTAGGGATTATACTAAGGATTAAACTCATAAGCATTACACAGCACTCTTTACTAAAGTCCTTGGATATTCAAATTTTTCACAGATCACTTGTAAAAGGTAACCTGAGGTGAAGGATTCTTATACTAGGAGCACTGCAAATACAAATCCAGAAACTCATCCAAACTTGTTTTTGCTCCCAAAATAGCAGGCAAGTCCTGGGGTATAAAACACCTGAAAGCATTTGGCCTCAGCTATTGGATGGAGGCACAAATAATGGGACTTTGGGGAATGAGTGGCAACCACTGACCCCGCATTCTGAGAGCTTCTGTTGTTGCAACATACTTCCTCCCTTTCTAAAGGCACAGCCTCCATAAATCATCACTCTTCTAGACTTCAAAGCCAGTGAAATATCCCTATCAATATATCACTCAAGTCAAAAATCAGCTTTAACACACTGCATGATCAGTAATCATCAGGGTTAGCAGTCAGAGAGCAAACGAGTGTTGATAGGTCCAGTCAATTATTATTTTCTGACAAAACAGTATCTCCAGGAGATCTCTTCCTTGTGTTTCTGAAGATAATATAGAGCTGTGCTTCAAACCATGACCCTCAGATGCCATAAATTTCAAGGGTCTGCAGTAGGACACTCACTCACTTCAGACACTTAAAACTACAAAGCTTCAAGGATGCAGAACTAACATTAAAGTCGTCCAAAATAACATCTGCATCTGTACCACCCACATGTGGAGGCAAACAGCTTGAGCTGCTCTCTCCAGCTGGGCTAAGTGACCTTAGCTTGAGTCTTCCTGAATCGAAACTAATGACCCAGAACATCCACTGCAGCTATTAAAGCAAATAAACAAACACCCTGACAACTGACAGCATCTGAATCTTCTCTTTCTCCCTGCCTGGTATCTCCACAGATCATCTTGATACCGGTCATGAAAAACAGTTGCCAGAGCTGTGAGAGTTCTTGAAATACATGGGCCATAGTTTGCCAGAGGGCCACCTGAGTCCCAGGAGATCCACAGCAAACTGGAGTCACAGACATGGATCCAGTCCAGCCAAACTGGGTAGATTTTGCCCTTGGATGAAGAAAATGCAATACATTTCAGAAAGTCTAAGCAAGAAAACGGGTAACAAACTAGAAACTCTTACCCTGACAGGACAGGTGGGGGGCCTCCAAACTCCCCCTAAACACTGGCACCCACAGGCTACAGCTCCCAGGTGTGGCCATGGTGCACCCCTGCTCCTGAAACTGGGTCACTGCTCCACAAATACTGAGGGTCAGACAAAGAACCTACTTGGTAACCCAAAACTATGCTCTCCCATGGAAAAACATTCTTTAGATCCATTAGAAATACTCTCAGTTCCATTTGAGTTCCAGCTGCATTTCAAAATATTCTTGATTAAACACACCTAGATAACGGGAAGATATTCCTCTTTCCAACCAAGTCTTAGTCTTGCATAGTCAGACCAGAAAAAAGAAGCCTGCTTTGACTTGATTGCCAGTCCTCCTCCTCCCTCCCAGCCTTTTCTTTCCTGTGGTGGCTAGAGTGACAAAATAGTCCCAAAATGTCTGCTTTCATTTAGAAAGAAGTCTCCAGCCCCTTTGATCACAAAGCAAACCTTTGAAATGTGAAATGAGTTTAAAGCAACGCATCAATGTGTGCTCAAGTCTTTAGGCACCTGTAATAACAGGAGTTGGACGTGTGAACTGTCCTATTCCAGTCAGCATGGTGCAAATTCTAGAGTCAAGTTAAATAGAGGACACATGGTCCAGTGATTAGATCATTATTTTGGCATTTGTGATGCTCAGGTTTAGTTTTCTGCTGAACCACACAGAGAATGGGAATTTGGACAAGTCATTTGGCAGAAAGTTTAAACCACACATCCTTCCCAACAGGGACCTGGGTGTTAGTTGGTGCCAGAGTGGCAGGGCTCTGCCTCCTGCTCTCCTTTGCTATGGTTGGATTTGCATGGAATCCCAGCTTTTGGCCACAAGATTGAAAATCCATTCAGAATATTTGCAAAGTACCAGATTGTACTCTTTGAACAGAGCAGGGTCTCAGAGTTCATTAATTCCATGAATCAGGAGAGGATGCAACATTGCATTTCTAATGAAAGTGTACAACAAATGAAAAGCAGGACAGCAACAGAGCAGAGCAGTGAAAGGAAAATACACTCATCCTGTAACTACAGCCCTGTGACGTGGGCTCTGTCCTGTATGATATCTTAAAAAAGGAATTTCATGGTGTTTAAACATTTCATTTTCTGACAGCAGATTAAATAGTAAGATAATGGAGCAACTACTGCCAAAAACAAGTGGGGAAATGCCTGGCTCTGCTAAAAACTACAGAAGATGATAGAGAAGGGTGTTTATGAATGTAAATAAAATCAATACAATTTACCAATGAAGTGTGGGTGTATCCAGAGCAGCAACCATACAGAAACAAACATAGCAGAATTTACTATTTTCTCTCACCACAGTTATGACAGATTCAGAGCACCAATGATATTTTGACAGATTGCTCACTGAAATAGCTCTGGCAGCAATTTATACTTTTTATTTTATCAAAACCCTTGCCATGTTAAAGCCCAGCAAACCCACAGCTTTATGAATGCACACCAGACTGTAGACTTGAAGAAGACTGTGAGGAGGAAAACTCTGTACCTAGGTATGCTATTGAGAAATTTGGCCCTAACAATATTTATTCTGGCGAAACAGAGTCATATCTATCTATGTGGAACATCCATAATATAAAAATATATAAAATGGTACCTCTAAAAACCACCACAGGGATCATATCTGGAGCAGAATAAAAATGGCGCACAAGAATAAAATATTCCCTCCCATTCTTCAGCCCATTGATGCAAGAAAGAAGGGAATTTTTCCCTTCAAGCCAGCCTTTCTTAGACAGTGAGGCCATCCTATTTTCTGCCAAGCTTCAGGTAGCTTTACAAGGATAAGGTCATATCTTTTAAGATGTACCATTAGCTTCCTTACTGCTGGAGAAAATTAAAAAGGAAAATTGCCTGTCACACCCAGAGAGCTAAGCTGATGATGAAGGCTGAAGTTTGCTCAAATTTTCATTCCTGGGCTTAGACTTTAAGGTTACCTTATTTATTTATTTTCATGCACTTTGAGTGCTGTTTAAAATACAAAACCTGCCAAGTATTTGCTTTCTTGCAAAGATGATAAATTGGGCTAGTTTTCCAATGTGCTGCATATACACAACCCCAACTTTTAGGTGATCTGGAAGGGTCTCAGGTAATTTTATCTTTTTGATGGCATGTAATCTTCAGTGCTGAAATGAGACACATTTTGTCTCTGTTTTTCCCTCACCATCTAACTCATGGCTGGGCTGATGATGCAGGGATTGATGTGCCTAGGAAGAGATACCTGCTATTTTTATTGCTTATATGTTATCTTTTAGTTTTACTATTATTTTTCTGCACACTGTTTGGAGAGCAGTAGACCTATCCCACAGTATCTCTTTCCGAGTGTCAGATTACTCATCCAAGCAATGACCTTACTTTTCTGGAAGCCTAAAGATGTGTTTGTTAAAGCAGACAATTGGACACACTGAGACAGCCTGCCAGGCATGGTAACTTTGTCCATATAAAAGGTGATGGTTACAGATTCTGATGGATTCTGAATATCCTTTTTCTGGGACAGCTGATACCTGCCTCCTTCAGCATAGCTCCCATCTTGCTGATATGTCTCAGGGAAACTTTTTAAGCCTTCAAGATATACACAAAATGGATATATTAAAGTAACCATTATAGATGATATTGAAATATCACATACTATAAAAATTAAGCATCCTATTCCTCCCCAATTCTTACCTTGATAGGTGAGGACCAGCACATAAAAACAGACTTTCTTCTTCAAAAGATCACACAAAGCCCTTTGACTGCAACAAGATTTTCTCTCTAGGCACTGGTTGGCCTTTCTTCCCTCTCTGTGGGATGGAAGAACATCCAGCACATCACCACATTTAAAACAGTGATGGCAATGCCTCGGCTCACACCCCAGGGAGCCAGCAGTCATCAGATTGCACGGCTCAAATTGGCAAACACGCTACAAAATAATTGTATGGAGGAAAAAAGATCATTTCCTTGACCTTAGACAGCCATTCTTGCTGCCTTCCCTCTGGCACACCCTTTGGCCCAGCTCTGCAATCCATCTTCAGGGCACTGTCCCTGCACCTGGGGCACAGCCAGGGCTGGCCCCACTCCCCCAAACCTGCTGCTCTTTGTCAGGCAGAAAGGAGCCACATTCAAACATTGGGCCTGACCCACAACAGCAACAGCCATCCACAACAGCAACAGCTCTTACCCTAGAATTTCAATACTGTCTGAGCAAAGGCAGGCGGTGAATGAGAATTTCAGGATTACCAAAGCAAGGACAGAAAAAGCTTGTATTATGTTTCCCTGTGACCAAGTGAAGAGTCATTATCTTAGATAGACAAAGGTGGCCAAATCATCTTCCAGGAAAGCACTTACAGAAATAAACCCCTGTGGCCAGTCTGACACTTACAGAGACACTCTGCAAGATTTTAATAAAGTGACAGCTCAATGCAAAACTTCATGCTCCAAAAAGAAAAGTAGAAATCCAGGTATATGCAGCAAACTGTGCACTTGAAACCAAGAAGATGCCACGAAGGGAATGCTTTACATATTTGGGCTATTTCCTCTCCTCCTCCTACCATTCAATGAATCTTTTTTACAAACAGTTATGGGCCAAAAACTGCATTTTTCTTTAGATCATTGCATGTACACAGGTTTAATTTACAGACCAAAACAATCAACAATATGGAAGCAGTATTTACCAACAAATGCAGGTTTTATTCATATATGCAGAATACTGCTATGCATAAAACATGATGTGAAACATAGCTTTATGTACTTTTACTAGGCAAACTTAAACTTTGATTTACGCCCATTTCACTAAAACTTTATTGCTTCCTCGTCAGATAGGACAGAATCCTTTCTGTATCTTAGATGGTAAATATAGTTAATGTGCTGAGGCTGCAATGGATCAGCAGTGAAGCTGTTTAATAGTGACATAAATTATTTCAGTGACTTTTCCTGCAAGTGAGAGATGACTCCACGTGCTATAAACTAATACCAAAGGAATGATGCTCTTTCATGCCAGCAAAGTGCCTCGGCTATATTGTTTTTGTATCCTGTTGGGGATGCTACAAATGCAGCATGTATTACAACTATATGCACCTAGGCCATTTTTCTTTGCTGTTTTTAATGCTCTCCTGCACCAAAAATTGAGCTTCAGTGTCTGAATGAAGGCAAAGCCAATTACTTTCTTGGAAACCTCTCTTTAAAGTCTGCAAATCCCAACAGATTTTTAAAAACCTTTCCATTAGCTTAAAAATATATTCTAAAATAATGATGCCTGTAGAAAGGAAGCTGAATGGAGCTGGATGGCAGTGGAGAGCACATCCTGCCCTTCCCCACGCTGCAGGGGCTGCTCAGCAATGCTCTGTCTCCATGAGCCTGTCCCTGCCTCCAGAGACCCTGCTATCCTTCCCGGAGCATTCTGTTCAACCCGCAGTACAAGTGCACTTCTGCTAAGAAAACAGCCTCTGTTTGTCCCCTAATTGGTCACTTATAAAAGACCTTTCATGTGCATTGTGGTTCCTCAGCAGAAATCGAGGGAATGCCAGGGAATGCAGGTTTGCACCTATTCAGTGCATCTCTATTGTCTGTTCACTTTTGTCCTTGCCTCTGCGGGAATGCTCCTTCTCCTTTTGTACATTTTCTTACGAACTTAATTGCAGTTTCCCTCTTTCTGTGCCTCCCACCGAGGTAACTTTGGCAGTCCCACAGAACATCCCCTTGCTGTTGGGTTTTATCCCTGTACCAAAGGGATCTCATGTAGAACATCAGGACCTCCTTTCCTACTTTTCCTCCCTTCCCCAAATGCTCTTCCAATTGGGTTTCTCCCTCCTCTCCACCTCTTTGTGTGAACTTGAACTGAATTCCTTCTTTTACCCTTTCTTTTATTCCTCTGCAAACCAGCACTAACATCTTTTTCCCCATATCTGCAAATGCCTCCCAATGCCTCAAATTTGGTCTATAACTGCTTCTTCGGTTTCTTTGTCCATCATCAATTCTTTCATCCAGCCCCATCGACCTCAACCCCACAGATCCAAGGCAGAAGCCAAGGCTCCACAGCCAAGTTGTTCTCCCCTAGATCCTCCTTCCCCTCCATGCCTGTAAGCCACACTCTCTCATAGACTCTTGGATCCTTGCATTTTCTCCTCTATTTCCTGTTAAACTTATTAATTCTCACCTCTGCCTCTGCCATGTCTGAGTGAAGCCACAGTGTGACCACCTCCTGTCTGTTTTACACCCAGAGCTCTCAGTACTTTTCCACTCTGAGAGGAAAACAACAAATTTTTGATATAAACTTTTTGATCAAAAAAAGATTTTTTAAAATATTTCTTAAGAAAAAGCCTTCTTAAATGTGTTTACTTGTTTTCAGCTCTGTGAAAGAGGAACAAACTGAGCATTTTCACTGTGAGAGGGAAGTGGCAGGCAGAGCCCCTCTCCTGCCCTGGAATATCTGCCTCTGCCTCCATTCCCTGGCAGCCACAGGCACAGCACTGTCCCACTCTCCCAGCATTATTCAGCATTTCCACAGAAAACTCAGCCCTTCCCAGGTCTTCATTCACTTTCCTCACTCCAGCAAGCAAAGCAAGAAATATTTCAGTTTAGTTTTCTAAATTTGCCCAGAAGTAGAGAGTCAGCATCACTCCTCCACCAACCCCGCTGGAACATTTCTTCTGAGGGAGGGAGGGGACTGGGGGAGTCCCTTAGGGCTGACTTCTCCTTGAATACAGAGCCCATAAAAGCACCAGTTATTTCCCCATTGTTCATCCTGCTTTCCAATTACACAACACTCAAATGGGCAGGCACTGAACAAAACGCACAAGGCTGGCAGTGTAACAACTGAAATGCAATCATAAAGGACCCGAATTACATAAAATTTAGACCTGGTGATAAATGTATTGCACTTTGGAGTATTTCTTCCAAAGTTTTCCCAGGAAAGTCTTCAGTTATGTCTTAAAGTCTAAACTGGCTCTCTCAGAAGGATATTCTGTAAGTTATCAGTCTTTTCTGTAGTGGCTAAAGACTACTTTAAGACACAACAGAGAGTACTTAATCCAAGAGCTCTCGATCACTTTAAACATTATTTTATTGAAACCTATGATGAAAACTCAAGTCATCTGCATGGAAACATCCAGGCTGGTCTCAGGACAGCCCTCCATATCGTGGCTGAAGCAGGAACAGCTCTTAAGGGAATGTTCAAAATGCATGACAATACAAACCTCATCAGGAAGTTCTTGTTTTCCCCGTAGTTCTGAGGGATCTCTGGCACACTGTTTTCCATTACTGACTGCAAGCTTTAAGTTTTCTGGTTTCTTCAATGCAAAATTAAGGTGTTGTTTGTCATGTGCTTCAAGTCTTCCCTAGATTTTAAACCAACCACTGGAGCAAATCCTGCTTTACAAAACTGAAAACTGCAGCTGTGTTTCTTGTCCCACTGCAGTCACCTGCAGAAGAGCCTGCAGAGGCCCCAGTTTTGAGTAACCTGCACCATTTTGCCAGAATTTGGAGTATAATAACCCTAAGGCTGTGCTTGCAATTTTTGACAATTAGTTCCTGTCCTCCTTTCTATAACTCATGGATTGTCCCAGTCCTCCAGGAAACCCAGCACATGCCCCAGAAAACACCCCAACACAGGGTACTTTCATTGCAAAGATTATTGCTATGGTTTCCTTTTCTCTTGAATCACTCAAAGGTTTCCAGAGAAATCAGTGGAATTGCATCTGACTGAAATTCCTATAGCTGAGACTGAAATTGTCCATGTGCTTCCAGCATTCGTAGGAAGAGAACACCCAGTTTAGGTGGCTGATGTGAGTGGATGTGTTTTGTACCCCTAGGCTGAAACAACAGCTCAAGGAAGTTTTTCTTCCTCCACCCTCTCCTCTCTTATTACACACAGGTTTCCAGTCCTATCACTTCCCATAAAAAAGCAATGTCAAGATGGAGGAGGCAGCTGGAAACCTCAGTTTAAACACTAACAATATTTTTGTGATTATTTCATAACATATTTTCCTGATGTTTATATCTCCTGGAATGATCTAGAGATGCACAGTTATTTTACAGTGACTTATTACTGTCATTATTACATATGATAACCTCAGAGAATAGACTGACATAATTCAAAATCCACAGAAAATGACAATAAACATCTCTGGGATTCCAGGCTGGCTTTTGCCTTAATAGGGAGAGCTTTTTCATCCTCGATGCCTTTGCTTAGCTGTGTGAGTAGGAGCAGAGCTGGATGTCCAGGACAATTACACCATTTACATGATTACAGTACCACACTGACTCAGAATTCATTCAGATGTTCTTTTCACATTTTCTGGAAAAATAAAACTAAGTTTGGGAGCAAAAAAAATACAAGGAATTTCTTAGCAATGAAATATTGGTCCTAAAAACATCAATTCATGTAAGGGAGGCTGGAGTTAACTGTTCAAATTACTGACAAATTCCAAATGGCTACTTGGGTTTAGACTCACAACAATTTTGGTTTTCAACTCTTGCACCTGATTATTCTTTCTTCTCTTTTTGCTTGAGCACACATTCACAGAATCCACATTTGTGAGAGCAGAGGAGAAGGACAGGAACAGACACATGAGCCTTTCTTTCATGCACAAACAAGCTGTAAGCACAGGTAAAACTGAGAGATCAGCCAGTCAGAGGTCTGGAGTTCATCTTCTCTCTTGTTTCCCCTGTGATTTTTTCATTCTTGATTATCAAGGAAATCAATAAGGTTATGTCCAGCGATGTCTGGTGCTTGTCTATCAACTCTCTGTGCATGAAAAGGGATCGATTTCCATGATACCACAGGAAAAAATAGCCTGCCATCATCTTCCAACCCAGGCTCTGAACTCCACTGAGGCAATCAGTCTGTGACCAATTGCTTCCTGTGTCTTTCAGACTTTAAAGCTACTTTCAGTGATGTCATGAGTGTACTCCTAGAATGGAAGAACACCATCTTTCCCATTCTTTCAACTCCCAGTTGGTTTGTTGGTTTTGAAGCCTTTTCACTAATTTTTGACTAAGCCCCATTGAAATGGGAATTCATTGCTTTCTTTCAGTCCCCTGATTTATGGTGCCTTCAGACCATGACCAGAGAGGAGAGAGGAACCTGTCAGCTCCTCAATCTTGGCTTGTCCTATTTCACTCAAGAACTGCACCTTTCTTCTCTGTTTGCAGTGGGAACAGGAAAGAAATTATAAAAAATACGACAATCTTTTATTAAAACTATAATAAATGGAATGCAACCATATTTTTCAGTATCCAAATTAGAGCTACTATTAGTAGTGGAAAAGTGAGTTAACCTGCAGTACACTTTTCATTTTCTTTCATGTGTTTGGTAAGAAAAAGCTACAGTTCAACATATCTCATGAAAATTCTTATGTTAGTGTTTACATTTCAGCAATTTGGTAAGAAGTTTGCTTCTCATACAAAAGAAAATTCAACCATGTCATGAGCTCTCCATTAATGAGTCTTATACTGTACCACAGGGTGGAATACTCTGATTCAAACAATAAAACCCACATTTTCCTACTTAATTCATCTGAAACTATTTCACAAATTAATCTAAACTAATGAGGAGAAAAAGAGAGTGAAATACTGTTATCTTGGGCAGAACAGGCTGAGGTTTTTGGCTACTGTGTTTTCAGTTGAATTGTTTTTCCCTTTTATTCACATTTGCACCATACTTCCAAAGAAAGAACTTCACCTACAGCCAGCTCAGAGTACTCTTATTGCAGTTGTATCATCCATCCATCCATCCATCCATCCATCCATCCATCCATCCATCCATCCATCCATCCATCCATCCATCCATCCATCCATCCATCCATCCATCCATCCATCAACCATCTGCCCCAGCAACACGTCATCAGCAAATCTCTCTATGTTCAGCTTCAAAGTGACATCACTGATTTTTTAAATAATAATCTTTTTCCTTTGTAATGTCTGTACTCTTAGACTTGATTATTCATTTTGGTATTGCTTTAAAAAAATCCAGAAGATCACACACACACACACACTAGAAATAGGGTCTCGTTCCTTTCTGCACTGCAGTCCTGTCAGTCATTCATATCTGTGCAAAGTAAGTGCAGCATAAACAAAGTGCCAGGACTGATTTGACATCAGCTGTGCAATGCATAAATAAAGTGCAAAGCAGGGAACGACTGACCACAGAAACTTTATGGCAGGTTGCTGGGTAGGTACAGAAGTATGGAAATTCTGGATGCCAATAACTTCATGTAAATAGGTTCTGTAGAGATACAAGGCTGTATTTCCTACAGGTACACAGTATTTCTAGTGTATATGTCACAGCTTCCTTAATACATTATCTCTCTGGATGTATGAATTTGATGGGTTTTGCACTGTCTGTACCTAGAAGATGTATTGGATGGAAGATGTTGCAAGGTCTGATATAAAAAAATAAAAGTATTGAAAAAAATAAGCCATTTCCTAAAATCCAATCACAACTAATTTCTAGCAGAAATAGTAAAGGAGTACCTCAACATATTTGCTCTTAAAAATATTCTTACTGGAGAGACTGGCTGTGTTAAGGTTAACATCCAGGCACACTTTAGGGCAATCCTTGTGCCAGTGGTGACAGTACACTCTCAAATTCTGTCTGTATCTGCATTCCATCTACTCACATACTCTGTGCCTAAGGAAGTATTTTCTTTTATTGTTCTTATTTTACTTTCCTATACTTTTTTTTTTCTGGAATAAAGGACAAACACCCTAAGGAAGCAATGTGTTCCAGCAGGACCAGCACAGCAGCAAGGAGATGAAGATTCAGGTTTTAAGTCTGAGCCTTACTTGCTGTCCAGTCTGGTTACTTACCTCCTGTTTATTAACTTACCACTATCGAAATTAGTAGAATTCTCTCTGATTGTGACAAGTGTTCAGCATTCCTGTAAAATACCAGACAGGGTCAGGTGGCTTTTCCTGTTCTTTAACAGGTATGCCTTGACTAAAACCTCCCCACCTGCAGAAATCTGCGCCACCCACTGAATCACTAGAAAAGTTAAAATAGATACAAACTGAGGGTTGAAATTTAAAGAAAAAAAAAACAATTTAAAACTCAAAGACTATGTGTTCCCTTCCCTAGAACTGAAGGGCTGTGAAAACCTTGGGAGATGGAGGCAGCTCAGAGCCCTCTCACTGCCTGGCTGTGGGTGACAGCCCCTGCCAAATGGGTGCTGCCTCCTCCCTGTGCCTGGTATTTCAGGGAGTATTTAAATATTGCTGGGGCTGGGTGCTGAGGGTCAGATAATGCTGCTCAAAGGATTTTGAAGAGAGGCAGGAGGAAGGACCTCAGCAGCTTTAGGTGTGTAACTCAGGATTATAAGACGAGTCTGACTCCCTGGAGGGACATCTGTGGGATTTAATCTCCTCTGAACCAATAACAGAAATTCCAGCTCAGGAATTGCATCCCTTCACACACAGGGAAGGTATCAGGATGAGGAAAGTAGTGCCAATGAAAATGTCAGTATTAAAAGGTGCATAAAACCTTCCTGAGTGTGACTTTCATCAGAATATGAGTGCTGAAAAGGTTAACACAGCTCAGAGGAGTAAAATGTTAAGCGGGTGGGAATTTTGCTGGGTCCAGAAAGGAAACCATGACTGAACACCTTTTGTTCTTAAATAATCAATCCTCTACATATGCACAAACTGTAGTTTAGAATATTAAACATTGTTTTCAGTAAGACATATTGTAGGATCTACTAAGGAATCATATTTTGTTAGATTCAGCAGCGTAATGGACTTGCTCTGAAATTAGCATACTAAATTCTACCTAGACTTGCATCTTTAACAGAGTTCACTGAAAAAATGTGTGGATAAGAAGTTTCCATCCATCATCTCTCTGACATGGATGCTAAAGTCACTTTTAATCTCTGCATAATAAATGGGATTAAGTTTTCCCTACCTATGGCTTTATCATGCCAGTTTACAAGAGCCCAACAGACAAATTCTCTCCGACTGATAATCTGCCTTTTTCCACTGTTTTGGCTGGAGTAGGAGGTTTATCCCCTTGTGCAAGTACCTTTCACTCACCCATGAGCCACACAAACACTCTACACTGTAGAGGTTCTCTCTGCTGGGGTTTGTGGGCTACCACACAAATCAAAGCTTTTGATTTCTGGGAAATAGTAGAAGGGTAAATGATAATGAAAAAGAGAAGCAGGTTAAACATGCATTAGAGAGAAGTGAAAAGCACAAGTAAAAGGAGGGAGGAGAGCAGTTTTAGAGAGAACTGAATAAAGGTTCTTTCCCCCTGAACCTTGCTGAACTCCTGGTTCAACTGTAGGTTTTCTTTAATATCTACATTTCCTCACAGTTCCTCATCTGTATTAAATGGGAAATATCTCCTCACTTTGTGTTTCATACTGCGACCATGAGAGGCAATCACATGTAATAACAACCAAAGCATATTGTGAGCAGCAAGTGCTAAAATCTTTCTTCGAAGGTTTGGTTTGGAGCTTCTCAGCACTTTCATTTTTATGTCTTCTGTCCTTCTGCTTCCCATAGTTCCCCCACTAAATCTGTACAATGAAAATGCCATTAGGTGAACATCACAAATTTGCACCAACTGAAGGGAGGGAAGAGCACCCACGGTATAAGGCCCATAAAAAACTGCTTGGGACAGGTCTAGATCAAGACCAAATTAAGGAAATGCAACATCACTTTTAGTACTCACACCTCTTCATTTTGTCAGCCTTCACCCCACTCCCAACTCTCTGTTCCTGAGATGCAGCAGCAGGTCAGTCCTTGCTGGCCAGCAGGTACCTCGTGTGCTTTCAGCATCACCAAGGCCACAGGGTAAAACACACACGCTGATATTCTGTATCCAAAACAAAGGTGGCTATAAATGGTGACTCCTAAGAGAACACAGATAAAGCCAGACCATTAAATCAGTTTAATAACATCAGGCAGAGACACTGGGAAGAAGTGAGGCCAGAGTTGCTTCATTTTGGTAAAACTAAGATTCTGACACCAACTACCACAGCAGATGCCAGCACCTGAACTTCCAAAAATACTACATCAAAACTGCAAGGAAGGCATTTCCACCCTAACTCTCCAAAACAGTGCTGACATTCAAAGGGGCATAAAAGCAAACCCTATTTGACTCCCCAGAGAAATATCAAGAAAGGGTCCAAAGAACATTGGTATTTATTGTTCTCTGTATATGGGGTGGGGTTTGGGGTGTTTTTGCCTTATTCTTGAAAGAAGGTCAAAATGAGTCTGAATCACATGCAATCAGATTTTCAAAATTCCCCAAATAATTAGCAAAAGAAATCCCTGCCAATAGACAATGTAAAATAATCCATATAATGTTTCAGGTAAACCTAAGCTAAAATTGTGGAGTATATTTATACTTATCTACAAGAGTAGAATTTTATTAATAGACTGGGGGGAAGTAAACAACCAAAGTTACAAGTGTGAATCTGAAGACCGACACAATACTTGAATGTATTTCCATGTCTCTTCTTCATTGGGAAAAGTAATTTAAGCCATGTGCATAACAGCATTGACATTTCAATACTTTATATCTGTTCTCCACAAGTCCAATCTTGCTGTTTGATGTCTGTAGTAAGAAAAGATTCAATATCAACATATACTTTTCTTTTTCTTTCTTTTTTTCACCTGTGATTTACTGCTCAAATTCCCAAACAAACATAAAATCTGTAAGCAGGGAGAAAGAGATACATGTGATACATACTGTCCTCATCTGTGCAACCACCTACAACCCTGTCAGGACAGAGCTGGTATTTTGAAGATGAATAAAGTCTCACTGTGAACAGACATCAGCCTCAAAGCTCAGACCCTGCAAGACTCTCCTAAACCACAGGAGTGCTGGACAATGGTCTCCTGCTGTACCTATGGTCAGAAGAAATAGATTTTGTAAAGGTTCTTCATTTCTACCTCTCTTCTCTTTTTTTTTTTTTTTTAATAGGAAAGGTGATGATTCTTACTTAACTCAGTAAAACATTCTGAGATCAATAGATGAAAAGGTTGATCCATGCATTTAGAAAAATTACTGAGTACTTTGCAGCAGATAGCAGTGTGCCTGAAAGCATGCCAAATGCCCTGTTTCTCATTCCACAATTTAGAACGAGCCAAGTGAATGCTGCAGGATCATGATTAAACTTTTAAATGTCACAGCTACTAAACAGCAATATCAGTCAGATATTGAGACAGTGTTATATGAACTTAGCTCACATCAGTGAATGAATTATACAACTCTTTGCCCATAATTTGTTTCAATAGGATATGTACACCTCACAGCTACAGTCAATCACTGTGTTCCTCACTTAGGGATGGTGAAAAATAAACAGTCTTTATTCAGCTCCACCTGAGGAAAAAAGAAGACATATTTTATACACGGAACAGCACAAGGTATTATCTCTAGACTCATCAGCTCCTTGGAATGTCAGGTGTATACAAATCAATACCAGTGATGGCAGACTCGGCGTGTTTGCACACTCCTGAAGGACCCAGATCATGAAGATTTGCAGCTCGTGGGAAGGACACACGTTGGAAAAATTCATGGAGGACTGTCTTCTGTGGGAGAGACCCCACACTGGGGCAGGGAAGAGTGTGAGGGATCCCCCCCTGAGGAAGGAGTGGCAGAGACACAGTGTGATGAATTGGCCACAGCCCCATTCCCCATCCCTCTGTGAGGCTGGTGGGGGGAGAATGTGGAGAAAATCATGAGTGAGGTGGAGCCATGAAGAAGGCAGGGGTGAGGAGAAGATGTTTTTAAGATTTGGATTTATTTCTCCTTTTCCAGCTGTGATTTGGTTGGTGATAAATTAAACTAATTTCCCTGAGTCTGTTTTCCCTGTGACAGGAACTGAATGATCTCTCCCCACAAACCTTTCATTAAGCTCCCTTCAGAGGAGGGCAGTGACAGAGTGGCTTTGGTGGGCACCTGGTGCCCAGCCAGCATCAGCTCAGCCCCAGCACCACAGGAACTGTGTCCTACAGACTCTACACAAGGTCAAGAAAGGATGAACTGCTAATTATGAGACTGAAACCAGTGATCCAAGACTATTTTGTTATTTCCTAACTCTGTATTAAGATGTTTGGGGTTTTTTTTTATGTCATTATAAATTTATCTAAGTTAATGCCTTTCTTAATAAATAGTACCTGTGTTCAGATTTGGACAGATAAAAGCATAGGATATAGTTCAGAACCTCCATCTGCAGTACCACAGCATCTGTAAATATCAAAAATCAATCAAAAGAGAGGCTGGCTGGTGTGATGTGCTCAGTCACAGATCAGAGCCTTTGTCTGATCTCTGGAAACAATCACAAAACTCTGTCTTAGAGCAAGGGGAAAAGACACTCTTTGACTTTCTACAGTTATGTATTGCACAGTAAATTCTCACTTCCACTGCAGAGAGGAACAAGTTTCTCCAACTATGCTCACTGACAGTCAAGAGTAGTTGAGGCCAAATAATCAGAGAGAATTCAGATCCAAACTGCCCTAAATTGATTTAACCTTGTTGCAGCCCAGCTCTGCCTCTCCCTAGCCCCACTGCTCATCCTCAGGCAGAGCTGGCCAGCAAAAAGCCAGGACAACTCCAGCTCACACCACTCCACACTGCCTACTTTTCTGCCTCACCAATGACAAATGAAGGAACATCCCACAGATAAATCACATATAACAAAGGCTGGTTCTCCTTACAGAAAGGCTGTACTCTAAACACCTGCTGACACTTTAAAGAAATGAAATTCCCTTTCAAATGGGAAAAGGAAAAAAAAAAACCAAACCAAAAAACCAGAGGTACCTCAATGCTTTAAGTAACTTTTCCAAAGACCTAAATGTTGAATCAGAAAGTGATGAAACACACCAGGAAAGTCCTAGTCAGTTGAAACAGTACATGCCCCCTTCTGAACAACCTTCAAGGAGCAAAAATAAAACGGGTTAGTTTTGTCTGAAAACACAGCAAGTTGTTTTCCTTCTTTTAAGTCCATTTGATGACAGTAAAAAACCTCCACAGGAGGCTTCTGAGATCTTCCTTGGGCAAAATCCAGAAGTCAGTGTATTCAGAGCTACTGCACAACAACAAGAACAGGAAAGATCTCTCTTGACAC
Source organism: Thryothorus ludovicianus (assembly GCA_013397245.1). Lineage (NCBI taxonomy): Eukaryota > Metazoa > Chordata > Aves > Passeriformes > Certhiidae > Thryothorus > Thryothorus ludovicianus. The sequence continues at coordinate 448,848 of VZTB01004928.1, read as the reverse complement.
CTTCCAGAAGTCAAATTCAGACTTTGATTTGAGGCAGGTGCATTTACATGCCAGGAAAAATTTCTATTTCTACACATTAGATTAGCAGCAAGGAAAGCCTTAGAAGTTCAGACAAAAAAAACCTGCCTGACCTTGAGGTGTAGAGGTCATTCAAACTCTGCTGGACTGCAAAGCTTTCATCTTATGATAGGGAGGGCTACAAATGAAGACTCTGCCAAAATCTTCTCTCAGCCACTGTGAGGTTTGAGCAATTCCTTTTACATTTCAGTGTAAAAACAACATTTGGAGCAGTGACCTTCAGCCTTCCTCGCCAGGCACACATCACACCCCCTACATGAAGGTGCCTCTGAGGAGCACCATTAGCACTGCAGGGAGCAGAGACCCCAGAGCTCCCTCGGGTTTCACCAGCTTCCCTTCCCTCCTGCTGCACTCTAATTGTGCTTTTAAAGGAAGGACACCAGCAGCCAGGATCTCTCTCATTAAAGGCATAAATGCTTTCCAACTGCTGCTAGTTCTGTGTGTGCCTCCTTTTTTAAAGCATCGCATGAAGGGTTAAAATGCACAGGCCTAACTAATAATTGGAGCTATATGACTGAATTTCTGGGCTAGTTCCTAAGCAGTAATTTTTTGTCTGACTGACAAGGTCCTTCTCTCTCTGAGTAGCAGGGTCACAGAAGCCATCAGTCAATTACCCTTTCCCAATCCAATGACTGCCTTTTCACCTCTCTGACTAGGAGGACTTAGCAGTGTTATTCACACTTCCCCGAGTGCAAAGCTCTTCATGATCTTTCTGGATACGAGATATTCTTCAGATAAAAGCCGGGATCCTCGTGATGTGCTGCTTGCTTTTCTGCACACTTGCACTGCTCCACCATAGCACAAGTTACAAAAGTCACCAAATGCCTGTTCATTCTTATTTCTTCCTCACCTGTTTTTATTTCCCTCTTCTGCAGTGGTGTCAGAGACTTCAATAAAGGGAAGTAGGGGAAAAAATCCATGTAGCAGAATATGCATTCCTGGCTCCATTTTCTTTAGTGGAACTGTGTTAGGGATGAATTTAGGCATAAACTCTCTTCATTAGTTCTACAGTAAGTAGAGATGCTAAGCAACACTCATCTAAAGATACTCAATTTTCAAGCACAGCTCATCGAAGATTGTATTACATCTGTAAGGAATGGACCTAGAAATGAAATAGTTGCATGAAGCCAGAGCCCTTCACCAAAGCTGAGTTAAAGTCATGGATAATGAATTATAGTCTTTATTCTAATGCTGTGCACTCTGTAACTGGACACTCACNTGAAGCCAGAGCCCTTCACCAAAGGGAGATATAGGAAAGAGCTGAGTTACAAGTCATGGATAATGAATTATACTCTTTATTCTAATGCTGTGCACTTTGTAACTGGGCACTCATAGCACTTAGGAAAGTAAGTTTATTGCAGCTTTTCCAAACCTACATCTTCAAAGCCAAATCACCAGGTCGGCTAACAAAATCCTCACTCACAGTAAGGCTTCCTGTATAGTGGGAGACAATGGAGAGAAAGGAGATAATTACTTAATTGCAGATTATATTTAATGGTGGCAAGTTTTGGATTTAGCAGATTCAAATTGCTTGCAAAGGTTGAAATTTCTCCTAGTTGTCATGAAAGGAAAATGTTTGTGAGTTGTTCATTTGAGAAGGTAACTCTTGTTTTGCATAATCACCTTCCTCTTTGTTGCTTCCACATTGTTCTGGCATCACTGACCCGAGAAGTAGCCAATATTTAAACTGCTCTATGCATATGGTTTCAATGATGTGGAATGGCTATTTCATTTGCATAAAGATCAAAAGCAGAGGTGAGCAAAGTGCTGCAAACACAGAGCTGGCTGGGCTCTCTGTTTCTGTTTTCTTTGAAAAGCAAGACTCTCCAGGTAGAAGCACTTAATTGCCCTATGTGGAATCACCAATTTCTTCAGCAATAATAGACTCCGATTAAACAGTTGCAAGTCTGTTCTATCATCATAAGAATTACTCAAGCACTGCTTTTGGCTCTGTTCACAGTGTAATGGAGTGGTCAGTTGGTGTCTCAGGCTCACAAACCAGCTGTTAATCAGCTCAGACTCTGAATTCAGAGGGCTGGGAAGCCGTGGGACTAACATGACTAACTCATGCTGAAGGCAGCAGAGGCTGTAGAGAAAGTGAGCAGATTGTAGAAGTTTGCACTGCAGGTTTTTAACATCCTCGAGGCTGCTCTGAAACCAGCCCCAAGAGCTGTGTGACTGTCAGGAGTTGCCAAGAGAAAGGCTTTGCCACTTCTTGAGCATACAGCCCCTTTCCCATGAAGGCAGTAACTACAGATTGGTAACATTTACTGCCTTGAAGGCAATGAGCCTTCCCTGCAAGCAATTTCCTAAGCACGTGTCACTGACCTCATTCTCAAAGCTTTTATTTTTACAGGTCATCATAACCTAGTTCCTTTTCTTCTCTTCATAAAAGAACATGTGTATATAAAGATGCTACTTAAGTCACTCCCAAATTGTGCTAGACACACTGCCAACAGCATGTGACACTGCCTCATGACACAGAGGCACAGCAAGGTGGGGACAGGACCTACCCAAGGCTGCTAAGTGGCAGGTGTACAGAGCCACAGCCTCCCCAGCACTGACACAGAAGTACCTGTGTCCAGGTGGACTGTAGCGGGTGAGCAGCGCTGTCAAAGTCAGCAGCTAATCAAACCTCATGGTGTGGAAGGATCATGTAGCCCATGATCAGACCAATGAATGCCTGATTTGTCACATTACTATTTAATATACTGCATTTCCACCCTTTACTGTCAGTTTTCTCCCCAACATCTCCACAAGAGCAGACTAAAAGGGCACAGAGTTCCTTGCTGTAGCTAAGTAGGAGAGTGAGACTATCCCTAAACAAAGCCACAAAGCTGTTTCTAATTCCTACCTAATGTTAGCCAGCTTGCAGATAATCACATCAGCGAGGTGTGACTCCCTCCTCATCAGCAGGAAACTCATCCTTAAGCAGGAGAAGTAGATTAGCAGGGAACTTTGCTACTCTTCTTCTTGTAAGCCTTGAGAGTTTATGCACAAAGCAGGTGACCTATTCCTCATCACAGACATGCAAATGCCAGACATCAAAGAATACTTCTAACTGAATTCTCAGCATAATTAATTTTCACCAGAAACTGGTTTAACCTTTTAATCCATCTGAGCTAATAGATAGTAATGGCCCTCAGTATTGCAACATCAGAACAGCTCGCAGTTTTGTCAGATGAAGGCCTGTCACCACGTCTGGTGAGGGAAGGAAGCACTAACCACCCTCTTGCATGGGGGTAAAGCACCAGGCAAATGCCAACTAAATAAACTTTTCAATTTTATGTATGAAACCATGCCTGATAAGGCCACCATTTCTCTTCTCAAAACAGTTTCTTCCACAGAAATAATTTTGGGAAGTTTAAACTGTCATTTCACATTGCATACTTCCCCATCACCCACACAGGAGAGATGCTCACTCAGGCTCCAGGGAGCTGAGAAAAGCAGGAAGGGCCATTTGCCCCTCCGAGAGATCTCCCAGTTCATCCAGGACTAAGTGACAACAGCAGTCTGGCAGCATCCTCACAGCTCCAAGTGGGCTTGAAGCGAAGGTTTAAAAAACCTGAAATCCCCACGGCACGATGAGCCAGCGTGAGGAATTCGAAACAGAATTCAAATCCAAGTTTGCAAGTTTGATAGCTGATATAATGAAGCAAACCAGTGTCTCTGACCTGAATTTCTTGAGAGCCACAGTCCAACCCTCCCCGCTGAGCTGGGCAGCTCAGGTACAGCACAGATGTTGCAGGGAGTCATCGATTCCCTTTGTCAGAAGCAGGCAAAAAGCGTTTCCATATCACGAGGCAGCACTCAGCAGTAATCTGTTCTCTACATCTTTTACTTTCAACAGCAGAAAAATTCACTGGAGTAATTCAAAGTTAGAAGAAGTTGTAAAGGGTCAAATGAAAATGTATCACACCTCTAATTTCTTTAGTGAATCACAATGCATAAGGGGATTTCTGTTGTCTTCCAAGTCTGACAGCAAAGATTGGATTTATGCAAATTATAAGGTTAAAATAATTAGAGATAGGTCAAAGGTATAAATCAAACAACCAGAGCTGACATGTCTAAAATTCTGCATGCTAAACAATCAAGTTGTTTAAAGCCAAAACATTTATTTGTGCTTATTTACACAGAAAAAAAATTTAAGGAATGATTTGCTAAACTATCTTGTTGTTGAGCATGTATCAACATTTTTTTGTCTGTATATTTTACAGGTCTCACAAGGGAAGACAAAGTCTTGGTCTCACAGCAGAATTAACATTTATGGAGTAGCAGGAGAATATTTCAATCTCCTTTCCTATCTCTAATTTAAACACAGTGAACAGAAAACCACCCAAAAAATGGATTATCACAAATACATGAAACTATGGCTCAGCCATAGCCCAGCAATGCTGGCATAAAGTGGAGGAAAGGATGGGGAAAAAGTCACAATTTTAAAAAATGGAAAAAACAATTACAACCCTATTTTTTCAAAAATTACTAGTGGTGTTCCCTTTCTGTGGAAAGGTCACTGTTGCCTGAAAGGAATAAGGGAAAAATACAAACAAGCAACAAAAAAAGGCACAACGTTTTGTCTTGAAAATTAAAATACTTTTGTCTGAAAAGCCCCATTCATCAGACTGCTCCACCCAGGAGCTCTTCAGAATGTCTGGATCAGTCCTGCATCAACCCAGGGATTTCAATATGTGTTTGTCAGGTTTGAACTTGGATATTTCATGAAAGAAAAAAGCTATTTTGTGGGTAGCCATAGTGGCTACATTTGCTGTGGAGTGAACTTACTTACGTACTCTATTTACCTATGATACCTTATTTATGTCTGAGTCCCTTCTTTTTTCCATTATTGTTTTAGCAATATCCTATGAACAGATGGAGATAGAGTGGAAACAAGAAGAGACAAATTCCAGCTCTGCATTTGTTATCTGAAATTATGCACATGATGGCCAATATGTGATAATTAATATCCCTTTTGGTTGGCTTATCAGTAGAGCAATGTAAAGTAGAGGTTCACATAACATTAAATATTCAATGGAAAAAAATAGACCCCTGTTTCATGGTGAAATAAATTACCAAATACAACTGTACATTGACTTTTGATAGGTAACATAGTAAATAAATAAACAGATAAATGCATCTTTTAGAAGAGAAGTTTTTGTCCCTGCACTTAACATGGGAAGAGGGGAGGGAAAATAGAACTTGAGTTTACTTTAATGGGTTTTTTTCCCCATGTTATGCTTGAAATATCAGTGACTGATAATGGCCTACATTTCCTAGCAAAGAAATAGTGCCTTTTTCTAAACACTGAATGAAGTGGCACTCATGAGGTTTTCTCTCTTCCTTCTCACATTGCAGAGCAGTTTTGCTCATATCTGATCCATTTTGGTTCCTCAGTTCCATTTCTTTTTTTCCCCTTTCATCTCCATCCTCTCTGCTTAAAAGCTCATTTATTGTGCTCCGTAGTTCATTAAAATGTTCCTTGATTCAAAACCACTTTAAAATACTTTATACATATTTACTACTCCTTTAAGTTATTTTAAGCCCCTTTTTGTCTCTCAGTTTTGAGGTGACCCTGTTTCCCTCAGGTGACTTTCCCCATGACTGAAGTCCCTTTAGCACAATATGCACACGTAGCAATTTAGGGAAATTACAGAAAAACTCTGGCAATAGCTCCAGATCAGTGAGGGAGTGCTTGTGCTGGAGCAGTGTGAAAGCAATCTGTGGGTATTACAAATATCCTTTTCTTTCATTTCCCTGACATTGGAAGAATTTGTTTGGAATTGAGCTGGGCAAATAGTTCACGATTAATTATTTACTTGTTTAATGTAATCTGGTTTTGTTTGAATGATTTGAGAACAGTTTGCAATCATCTCATTAATTATTTGAAATAATTTGATAAATAATTTCATGATCCACCCACGTGCACAAGCCAGGCTTTGTAAATAGAAGCTTTCTGCTTGGAATAAACAATGTTAGGCACATTTCTGTCTTTTGGGGGCATTATTTTATAATTATATTCATTATTCTAAGGCAGTAAAGGTCTGCTTAAAGAAAAAAAAAAGAAAAATGTACAAATTATTTCAGTTCAGAAACTCGTAGTTTATATTTAATATAAAAACTAAGTATTTAATTTGGATATGAAAAGTTTATGTAATTAAATTTAATTGGCCCCTGGAAAAATTACATGTGTAATTGACAAGATAGAGGCACATATTCTTATAGGAACCACTTTTCCTTTTTCCAGAAAGGCAGTAGAGGAGAAATATCTTATAAGATACTTCAGGGATGCCATTCTTAAAATATTAACAGTACTTTATTTACTACAGCAACATCCTTAGCAGCACCGTAATAAAAGTGTTCCATCTGTGTTTCCATTCTTTATCCTGACTTCAAAAATTTTATGTACTCCTTACACTGCAGTGTGGTTTAAAATTTAGCTTGGAAATGAAACCAAAGAGAGAGGAATGTTGCTCATTTTGTTTGTTTGTTTGACTCTTTAGGTACTACAGGGCAGTTACTCAGGAGGAATTTCCACCTGTGGAGGGACAGCTTGCACCTCCCTCCCAGAGGCCATTTTTGTGTTCTTCAATCAACAGCTGCTCACTGATCTTGAAAGCCCAAACTTCAGGCAAATGACTCCAAAGGCAGAAGCCAGATCAATCCCTGCAAAATAGTTTTCTCTTTTTTCTTTTTTAGTTTTTTTTTCTTTTTTTTTTTTTTTTTTTTTTTTTTTTTTTTTTTTTTTTTTTTTTTTTTTTTTTTTTTTTTTTTTTTTTTTTTTAATGGAGCAGTTTGAGTCATTGGAGGTTTTCAGAACTAGACAGGACAAAATCCTGAGCAATCCCTGATCTGGTGTTGTTGGTTCTGTGTGGAGGAGGACCCTGATGGCCCTCAAAGGTCCCTTCCAAACTCTGTTTTCTATGTTGTATGTTCACAAACTCCATCAGAGGAGGTTGAAGGGCTGAAGTTTTCATTTTGAACTTCAGCTACTCCTTTTTTTAGTTTGATCTTTTTAAATGCAGTTAGCCAGTATCTCTTTAATGAGAGAACTTTGCCATTTTTCTTCTGCAAAAGTGCAATTTTAGTGACAAGGTTTATGGTACTTCTATAATAAATTCCTATTAAAGCCTTTTTTTGTTGATTTGCTTGGCTTTGGTTGGGTTGGGGTATTTTTTTTTTAGTCTGAATAGGTTGTAAACTACAACTGTGCACAAGAATAAAAGCTTTGAATAGTTTGATCAAAAGAATTAATAACTGTTATTTCCTCAATTGAGATATTTGATTTGGAATGCTTGTAAAACACTTTGCTTTTCTACAACACCTAAAATCCAAGATTCTGGAAGCCTTTGCTGACATTTCTTTCTCTCTTCAAATACTTCTGTAAGAAGGGTGAGAAGTGAGGTTAAGAGAGACTCAAAATACACCAGTGAGAGACTCCATGACATTTCCAGCCTCCTATTCTTCTGCTCTAGCCACTCGAATTATTCTCACACTCCAGTTCAACACCTGCACTGCGATGATAAACCCTTGGAGCTCCTGTAGTCAATCAAGTTAACGACGTGCACTTTCGACAGTCCTTTAACTAATCCACCAAGGCTATGAAGGAGCAGTTAGTCTACAGATGCAACAATTCAGGCAGGTTTATAAGGTCCCTAAATGCATATTTACAAGATAAACAGTAATAGACTCATCACACAGCACACAGAGAAAGCAACCAGCCATTCCAGAGACTTAGTGCAGCTCCAGCTGACAGCACCATTTGCAGATGAGCCATTTTTGCCATTATGGGCCATTTTTGCCATTAAGCCAACCTTGATGCCAGGTCTGTGCCAGTAAATCTGATCACTCTGAATGCTGTTCTGCATCAGCACTGATGCTGAGCCAAGGCTGCATCCCCGGCAGATCAGATCAGATCACATCAGATCAAATCAGACCACGTCACATCACTCTTAATGTCAATCTGCACTATCACTGCTTGCCCTCAGCTTTGTTCAGGGTGCAGATAAAACCCAGGACAAACATGTTAATAGATTAGATAAGGTGAAACAGCAGCACAGAGTTCCCAGTGTCATTGTTCCAAAAGCCAGTCCTCCTGCAAAGCAGGACTGTTTGTTCAATCTCCTGGCAGTGTCTCAGTGAGATGTGAGTCTCAGTTGCTCAGTTCACTGTTCACTTTGAGCTGCCACTACAGGCTGGATCCTCTGCCAGGCTGTTTCCTAAGGACTTTCCTGTGCCTGTAGATGTTGTCCGGAGGGAATTAACTAAGTCTAGAGCCAACATGATAGATGAAAGCATTATTTCACTTTGGTTTCAATAAGGTCTTTAATTGGAAGACCTACCAGAATATACTTGAGCCTCAAAGAGTTTTCATACCACAACGAAAATTTTAAAACACCCAAACCAACCTGGAATTACAAATATGGAATTTCATCTCAATCTTGTCTTTCTGTCTTCCTTGACTTATTACAGTGCATTTATCCTAACAGCCTCAGATGTTTCACACATTGAGGATCTCGTACATCCAAACTCCATTTGCAGCTCTCTCTTGCACAAAGGTTCAGTTTTTATACATTTATTCCTTCTTTCTTCTGTACTTGAAAGCCACCTCAGCACTCTGAAGAGCTCACTGGGGTACTCAGAGCTAGACAGTGCCTCTATGTAGAGATTCTCTAGGTGACACATAGTCATGTCAGCGTGTATTGTTGTTAATACCAGCACTAAATTATTCAAGGTCTGCATAAAAATCTCTTTGGACACCAAGACATGCCTATATCTTATGTTTAGAGAAGATTATAGAGGGCAAGAATAATGTTTTTCATCTGCATGATGAAATGATCCTCTGAAGCAAAATGCTTATACTGCACCTGAAATCCTCAAGGTAAAAATTAAAGATAAATGTGCTTTCTGGGATAACAACCCCTATTCTCAGGTCAAAAATGGCAAGTATAGAAATAAAAACAAAAATAAGGATCCTCCCCTTGCTGGCAGGCAGCAGAAGAGTGACTATTGAGTCACAACAGTCTTAAAGAAAAGGATCTATGAAAACGTGCAAAGGACTTCCTTTTCTTTTCTTTAGAATGCCAACGAGCTCATAATTCCACCGGACAAACTACACCCAGCCTAATGATTCAAAGACTAATTAGAACATTTACTTTACAGCCCATTTGCTGCAGCAACAATGAAGCATTATGGAGATACACTTCTTCCTGCAGGGGCCAGGAAGGACATACTGTTGACAGAATTTTAAATGAAAGGGAAAATGAAATTTCCATTAAACCCTCTCATAAGCAGATCAGCTTGCATTCATTCCTGTAAAGGCTCAGTGGTCCAGCCCTGATCAGCAAAATACTGAGCCCCTAAAGATTAAGAGTAAGCGATCTCAGCACTTTTAGCTTTTACAGTGCTCACATCTTTAAGTTAAGCACATAGTTAAATGATTTCAGAACAAAGCCTTGTACCCCATCTGTGACTCCAGCAGTTTGAATGGTATCCATTAGCTTGTGTATTCAGAGAAGAAAGGAAAAAGAAGCTAATTGTACTGCAATTTCTGTTCCTTCTTTTCTCTTGCATTGTAGACAGAATTTCTTATCATTTCTCATTACCTGTAAAAAGGGGATAACTTGGAAGTTTAAGCTGTCCAACATAAACCTGTCAGTTCCTGTAACAGCTAAATCTTTAAAATGCTGCTGTTATGCACAGGCTCACTCTGAAATTCAGAAGATGCTGGAATAAGTACATTTTAATACCGCTTTTTAAACTGAATATTTAGCCTTCATAGTCCTTTCTTTTTCAACCACTGTATCGCTAAAAGATTTCCTGCAGAGGAGAGGCCTGGCACACAGAACCAGACCCTGCTTCTCTATCTGTCATTGCCTAATGACTGCTTTTACTTATCTCTGGATGAGCTACACTCGTTAAACTTTGTAGAGCTTCTCTTCTTCTACATTGCCATTTGTGTGTGGAATAAGCACAGGGTACTGGCTGTAATTTTTTCCCACATTTGGTTGGTCTAATGGCCCCATCAAGACTTGTGTTGCCACAGCTGAGGAGGTACCATGGAAAGGGAATGAGGAGCTGGAGGGTAGAAGTCAGCATCTCCTTAAATCAGAGCTGCTGCTGCTGCTGCAGACAGTAAAGGATATCTTAGTGCTAAGCTGTAGAAAACAGGCAGGTTGCAAACAAGAATCATTTTTATGGGCCAGACCCTGCTGGTTTTACTCATGTTGGAAGTCCTGGTGTCATTAAATGTAACTGTATGTGTGAATTAAGAAAGCAGTGTTTGAATTTTTTATTTATGTGTCCTCCTGTGCAATAACCCTGGATGGAAGTGCATTTGTTAAGTTTTAAATGCACTCCAGATTTTATCATTACAAGAGTGGCACTGCCTTCACACAGTTTTTATGTAAAATAAATATATTGTCTGCTATAAACACACTGTCTTTTCACCTCAACTCCTCATTACTACATCTTCAGATTTTTTAATCTGCAATGCAAATAGACAGGTTGGTGGTCATTACACACTATGTTTCTATATCTTTTTGAGCTTAATTTAAAACAGATACAATTCTGTCTTATGAATACATTGGGGTTTGATGTTCTAAATAGACTTTTAGTGTAGATGCTTATTCTGACTCCATTATTTTCCCTTTCACCCTAAATAAAGTTTTCCCAGATCACTGTTGGTACTGCAGAGAAATAGATTTTCTATTTTGCCTTGAAAGAAATGTGAAAAAGGAAAATGCTGATGGCACAAGAAGCAATTTTAATCCCATGATAGAAAACATAGCCTTAGCAGACAATGCACAGTAATAAATAATAGTATAGGAACACTGGGTTTTTTTGTTATCAGAAGAGAAGTGCAAGGCACACATTTTTAAACAAATAAATGTTTCCTTTTGCCCTTTTTTTGGTAGTAAGAGAGAGGTGGTACAAAGCAAGACAGTAGACCTGAAAAATAACATGCCCTGTCTATCATTCAGTAGGTACAGAATTGGTTTTGTTTTTTAATAATGTGCATTGGTTCCACTGTTGTACAGCCCACGAGAAAAGGGCGGGCGACAGATAGAGGTCAGGCACGATTACAAGCACTCATTTTCCCCAAGGTGTCTCGGTACCCTTCGCTGTTATTTCCATTGTCATTATCCTGTGTGTGGAATAGCAAAGGGGAAGCTGTACATCTCACTTCTGTGAATGTGTTGGGCTGTTTGTTTTAGGCTTTGCCACAAGTAAATCAGATTTAGTAGGAGTGATTCACCAGGTAGGTATTCTTCCTTAACTATAATAGCACAATACCAGACTGTGGAGTTCCAGGGATGACAAAGCATACATTAAGTGTTATCCAAGAGGATAGTTCGTGTCCTGTGTGACTACCAGAGCTTATTACATTGCTCTTGATGTAACAGAGTGAATTTAAAACTTTGTGAAGTGCTGCCTTGTGACTGGCAAACTACTCCTGACATGCAGCTGAAAGCTGCTGCTATTTGATGGCTCTTCGGTGACCTTTCAGAGGAGAAAGGATGGCCTCAGTCCAAGTTACAGCACACAGACATCCATAGCATGCCAGGAGCAGCTTCCACTCTGAGGGAGAATGAGTTCAATCATTCTTGTGGGCAGGGATTCCCCAATCAGACCCCATCTTTCAGAATTGCTAATCACAGCTCTCATTCCTTTCCTTGGTATTACAGCTCGGAGCGTAAGCTCCACGGCTAATGCTGATTAGATGTACAGATGATGATGATGATGATGATGCACAGATCACTGGGCAGCACCATTTTTCTCATCTAACTTCTTATGCAAATGATCATCGAGGAAAATCAGCTATTATTGCTTATGAGTATTATAGCACCAAAGTACAACAGAAAGTGAACACAAACAAACAGATTCATCTCAAGCAGACTCACGATGTGCCCTAATCAGGTCTTTTGAAAAGGTCCACATTTCCTCATTCAGAGTTGATTTGTATGTCACAAACAGCCCAGCTAACTGTCAATAGAGAGGAATATTAAAAGAAGTTTATGCTTGTGTAACAGAGAGAAGATAACTTCTTTGGCTGTCAGGGACTGCCATATGTGAAATTACCTTTGTGGGCCAGAATGCAGCCACTAAATCTTTACCCACATAACCCACAGAAAAGAAGGAACGTCCTCCCATCCCTAGCCAGTCAATTAACAGAAATGCTTATCCTGTCTTGGGCTGTAAGAAAATTTCCTGTTTCTTTTTAATTCCTCTGTGAGTTTTGCAGACATAGATGATTTGCCAGGCTTAGCTGGCATGCTCTGTGCTCCTCGATTGCCACCTGCCCCAGGTGGGGGCTACATTTCCACATTTGGTGGGGACTGCACAGCAGCTCTGCTCTGTATAATAGAAGTTATTATCCCCATTATTATTTTTAATGCACAGTTAACTGTAGAACATGGGAATATGCTGACAGCTCATGTCTAATCACCCCTGTTGCAGCAAAATATGCTTTGATTACAATGAGTATACACACCAGCTCTTTTGTTTCTAATTATCACCAATTATTTGCTGCATCAGAAAGACAAAATAATAAGCCATCTAAACCAAAAATTATTATAACCAGTGGAAATCTGCTCCCTTACAGCTGACTTTTTTTCCTTGAATGTGAACTGGAAGGAATGTACAGGAGTGACACAGCAGGAGAAGAGCTTACGTTGTGTCTTTTTAATGGAGTCAATATCCAGTGTATATAGACTGGAAAATATGCAAAGGCACACAGTGCAGGAAGCTGTGAACAGCCTGCTTGGAAAGCACAGGCCAGCAGTGACCACTAGGTCATCTTATTAAAGATGAAAAATGGCTTGGTTTTGAAATAAAAGCCAGTTGCCTTCTATTTAATATCTTGATGTGGTTGCAGGAGCATAGAGGCAAAATACAAAAGCTAAAGCACAACTATAAATACACAAGGAAACAGCAACATGAGAATACTTCCTAAGTACATTAGCAATAAATAGAGAGACAGTCTGGGGAAAGAAATCAAGTAACAGAAATGTTTTGTGCCCGTTTTATTCAAACCTAGATACATTTGTGATTTACCTTTGAAGTCAGAGGGGCAGGCAAGTGTCTAACAACAGAAAAAGGCAACCTATAAAACAGCAAGCTCCCTAAAAGTCAGCCTGACTTGTTTCTAGGACAGGTTAATAGGCTTCTGAGCTGAGGATTAGTTTTAGATTAACCTCAGAAAAGCTTTTTACACAATCTCTTGTGATATTGTCAAAAATGAGCTAAGCTGGCACAATCTCGATGAAGTTATTGTACAAGCACTAAAAAATGTCTGTAAAATTGTTGGTGAACTGCCAAAAGGAAACGATGCGATGAGCAAAGCTCCTGCAAGAGCCTAAGCTGAGCTCAGTGCTATTCAGCATTTTTATGAATGACTTCAATGATGGAATAAAACACACAGTAATTAAATTTGCAGATAATATCAAGCTAGCAGGATGCATAGGGACTCTTGAGGACAGGATTAAAATTCAAAACTTATCTAAACAAACTGAAGATACAAATAAGATACAATTCAGGGAAAACAAGTGCAATGTACTGTACTTACACAGAGATCATCAGTTGTGCACATACAACATGTGGAACACCTAGTAACACAATTAATTCAGGAAAAAAAAGATTTGGAGGAGAAACAGTTACCAGCAGAACATGAGTCAGTATTTTTGTTAATAAAATGACCCTCCTGCAAGGGCGTGTGATGAAGATGTCACACACAGGACATTTGAAGGAGGCCACAGCCTGAGGCTGGAGCACTGAGGGGAGTTTAATTCACCAAAGTTCCAGGAAGAAACCAGTCAGCTGGACAGCCAAGAGCAGCAGGAACAATCAAAGGTTTGAAAACACCTTCTGAGAGGAGAGGCTGAGAGAATTGGGTTTGTTCAACTCAGCCAAGACTCAAGCAGACACAAGAACAGTCATGAAATAACAGAGAAGTTTTGCAAAAGGTTATCCTTACTGCTCACTCTGTTAAAATGTTTAAATTGCAGACAGGGGCATTAAAGGACAAATTAGACAAACTGAGTCAGGAATTACTTCAGAGGGCTGAGGGATCTCTCAGAATCTTCCAATCCTGTCTGCTGCCCTTGTCTTATCAATGGTATTTTACAAACCTCCAGTAAAAGCATGCTTGTTCTGCCCATAAAAATCCAGGAAAAATAACAAAAATACTATTCTTGTTATTTGCTTTAAAATTTATATTAAAGGGTAAAATTCCCAGACTTGTTTTAGGTGAACTTCAGGAAATGAGTCATCCTTAAGTTACCAAAAATCAGCTGTCATTTTTAGGCTAAACAATGGTACACAGGGAAAAAAGGGAAATTATTGCAATTGCTGCAGTTATGCAATTGGAGCAATGACATGTTTGGGGGAGTGAATGACAGATTCTAGATATTCTGATCATGTTACTGTCATCTATCTGCCCATTTTAAAAGTTTACAAAAATATCAAAGGTACATTATGGAGGAAACTTAGACCTGAGCTTGTCCAGATAAAGTATTCACTAAACAGATGGTGGTGATAATGAAGTTTTGCAGGGTGAAAGGTAATTAACCTGCTCGAGTGCTCATGACAGGATCCTTGATACAACATCTAAGGGCCTGAAGGCAGAAAGGCAGAAATGAGCAGTAGCTGGAATTCTCAGGTGTGGGATGCCAGAAAGCTGGGCAGCATCCCACACCCACATCCCACATGCTCACCTGTACTGAGAGTGCTGCACTCACAAGAGAAGGTGGGGCTCAGTCAGTCAGAGGCTGGACAAGGCACAATTTTAGGTCTGGTCCTGAAAAACAGGCTCAGAACCCATTCCTGGAGTGGTCAGCTGTGGCTCCTTGGTGTCCAGCTGTGGCTCCTTGGTGTCCAGCTGTACCTTGGGGTACCAAGAGCCCTGGAAGCCAGCGTGGCCACACAGCACTAAGAGCAGCAGCCACTGAGGAACAGCCAGCTCTGAACATCTCAGCTCATCTTTCTCTCAGCAAAGTGTCAAGAAAACATTTGGCTGGTTCACTTAGCAGAGTGTTCAGTGTGCTCTGCTCATTATTTTGAGCCTGCTGCCTTTTAACTACACTTTGGTAAAGTTAATTAAAGCATCCTTTTCACTTCATTTTAAGCAGACAAAAGAGGACTCACTATCATTCATCTCTTACGTTTTCCCATATTAATTTCCCCTTAGCAGTGTCTTCAAATATCCTGACATTTACTTCTCCAGCAAATATTTTGATATTTTTTCATCATTTCAGTTGCTCTCTTTAGGACCTTTTGTATTATTTCATGTGCTCTTTGAGATAGAATGCTGAGATTGAACACTTTAATACAGGCAAAGGTGTACTATAAATTCTTGTAATGATACTTGTTTTGTCTTAATACAATCTAACATCTCAATTTCTTCCTAGAATGCACTGAACTCCAGCCTTCTCAATGCTGTTCCCTGCAATGACCAAGTATTTTTCTCGGAGTTGTTACAGCTAATTTAGAATCTATCAGGCAGTATGATTAGTTCCAATTGTCCCTTCAGCATCAGTTACCATCAGCTGTCTACCCTGAAGCTCACCTGTCATTTATTACTGAGTGCTCAATCACCGTTTGATCCTTCTGCATTCCTCGTATCTCTCAGAGTTAACAAGGCCCGTGTAGTTTCACCTTGTCAGCAACAAAAAAAAAAAAGTACTATTTATTTCCTTTCCAGACAATTTTCACAAGTTCCAGTATGGATCTTTACATTGCTCAACTATTAATCTTTTTCTCAAGTTCTCATTTCTCACCTTCTTAGAGCTCCCTAATCCACAAGAGAACTTCCTTCTTATACTGAGATAATTTTTTTTTGGGGTGGCTTTATCCACATAAACTGTATTTACTATTGTAGCTACAAGATTTCATGTCCTCAAGTAATGAAAGAATTCTAATAGACTGCAAAGATAATGTTTTCTTTAACAGGAACTATTTTGATTCATTCTTTGATAACAGCTTTATCGAAAAGATTCATAAAACCCTATAGCAGCATGATATCTACATTTCTTGCAGGAACTAGTCACAAGGCTAAGACTCACTCTCAAACCATTTGTACTCCCTACATCTTCCACTCTTCCCTTTATCTATTTGCTTTATCTTTATGTTTGCCTTTCACTTAGATTTTCAACTATTTGAGGATGGCTTTTACTCTTTTTTATGTTTGGACAGCGTAGAGCATGGTGAGACTGGAGCTCACACATACAAGAAGAACCTTGCAAAGACAATAGTGACATATTGCATGGAAAATGTTTCAAATAAAGTGATTTACTGCTTATCACATGCAAACAGACATTTCTATATCTTCTGCTCAGGTACTTCTCTGCTCAATCCTGATACTCATAAAAATAATTCTTTTCTTTCCCAGTGGTTTTCTTACATCAACACTGCACCAATCCAAAATAATGCTGCTCTTAGATTAATTCTACTGGATGTACAAGAAATGAATCTGGAGACCTCTGTCTATGCAGTTACCATCCTTAGACTTCAGATGGTATCATTTCAGACAATGATTTTTCTTATCTGCACTTTGGAGTAAGTTTTCTCGTTTTCCCAAGAAGCAGTTCAGTATAAAAACTCGGGAAATTCCATCACCTTGATACAAACCTCTCTACTTCAATAAAGTAAAGTGCTTGTTTGCAAAAGTAAATGATGCTCTTATTATTTTTACCAAATAAAATGTTATTTGCACACAATTTAGTGGTAAATAACCAAGTAGGGCAGATGGTGGCAGTCCCCTGTGTGAGTGTGTTGCAGCAGCAGGAAGAGCAAAGACCAATGCCACAGAGATGTGCAGGATGCACGTGGAAGGTGTCAGACAAGTGACTCACACTCAAGGATCCCATTTCCTCTTCCACAAATGGATTTGTCAAAGGCAGGAGTGTGAGGTTTAACACCAGCAACCTGAGACATCTCATAGGAAGAGAGGATGGAGATCAGCTTGTTGGCAGGGGAGAGATTCCAGGAGAGTTCCCAAAGGAGCTGCGTCTTCCTCAGGTTCAGGGAATGGTGTGACTGAGGGAAAGCCTTCGAGCAAGCTACATGTGTCATGGCTCCTGCAAAGAGCTTCCACAGGAGCAAACACCACACTTTAGAGAAACTCTACAGTCATTGCTCTTGGAGAAAGCAGAACTGCAAGGTCTGAGAATATGACAGATTTACCTGGGTACACAGCAGAAGAGAAAGAGACAAAACTGTACGATCCTTCCTCAAGACAAATGGTAGGAAGAGGCCACCTCAGAGAATGGCAGGCTGGAGATAGGGTTCAACAACCTGGTGACCATCATAAGCAGGCACAATCATTTTGGCAGTGCCATTTTGCTGGGCAAGTGCAGATCTGAGCCCTCTGAGTCCTCTTACCAAATCCCATTTGCCCACCACCCACACAGCTTCTTGAATATGTTGCTGTCAAACTCTCCAACACTGCAGCAGGAAACCTAAACATCCCCTCTGCCTTAACAAGAGGCCCCAGCTCACTCTGGTTGAGCCACACAGATCAGGCCTGGGAAGGGTTAAACACTGAGCAGACCAAGCCAGCAGCTATCCAAACTTTCCTTTTCTTAAACAGTCTATGGATTAATTAAGAATGTCCAGAAATATTCTCATCTCTGTATAAAATCGACACTGGAAATAGAAACAGAAAATATTCAAATAGATTTAAATTCTTTGTTTGCTAGTATAGACACAGCTTTAGATTCTATTCTATGGTGCTAAAAAAAAAAATATCCACAGTCAGAGCTGGCAGCCAGCTTCCCTCCTGGGGCACTGGGGGCTGGTAGTGCAGCTGACTGTTATCATGTCAGGAGCAGACAAGGAACTCTGCTCAGCAGTGACAGTGATGAAATCTATTGTTCAGTCCACAGCCAAGATGAATCACTCTCCTTTTCATTTCTTAGTGTCTGCAGACCTTTTAAGTTTTATACATTAGGTTATTGTGGAAGGAAAAAAGAAAAGAGCACTGAAGAAGAAATTAAGCAAGACCTAATGAAATGAGTCCATCTCAGTTTGCACACCCAGCATAGCTTTAAACACTAAAGCACTCTTACCAAGAGGCTGGTTCAAAACATGGGAATAGGTGGGTACAAATAAAGGGAGACATTGGGATGGTAGGTGATCTGTTCTGCCAAAGATCCCTAAAAGATTTGGGCACAATGGTCTCTTGTAAAAATGTCAATATTAAATGAATTTAAGAAAAGCAACCCAAACAAGCAAGCAAGCAAAGATAAAAACACACACCATTACAACCATTGATATATAACTGATTGACAGATTGTTTATGATCATAGCATAAACACTAGAATCTGAGTGTGAAAATGACCTTGAGAAGTTGTGTAAACACATCAATTCCTATCCAATACCATTGTGTAACAATTAGAATTCCCAGATATAGAAAAACTTAACCACTATTTATGAAAACACAGGTTTCCACACAATATTTGATATACTTTTCAGAATATCTTGTATTTCAGTATCTGATGAAGCATCATATTATTCTCCTGCACATAAAACTAATAGGAAGTTGGCAATAATGATTTCACAAGGTAAATGTGTAAGATGTTTGCACTAAGAAAAGCTTACAACTTGTAAGCTTCATGTAAAATCAAAAAGCTCTCTGAAATAATTTCAATACAACCTTCATTTTAATGCAGGATAAGAGTGTGCCAGCTCTCTTCTTACCTGTATTGTTTGTTTCACAAAAGAATAAGTTGAAAGACACCTAGAAATGCTCACAAGATACCAGAGCCAAAACTGATGTGGCATTTTCTTTCTAAACTTCTGTTTTCATAAATAGCAGCTTTGAACTTCATCTTCTGGGGAGAATTGCTCTTGCTTATTCCCAACATAGAGAGAAAGGACTTCTGAGAAAATCTAAGGAAAGCCATGATCACATGTTGGAGTTAGCACATGTAGAAATCTCAACGTGCACTTGCCAGCGTGCTCCCATGTGTCCAGACCAAGGGTGGAAGCTCACACACCTGCCCTCTTCTGTACCATGGCAGGAAGGGAGCCACAAATGCAGCTCACAACCCCTCCTCAAGACAAGGGCCTGGGTTTTCAAGCCAATGATATAACCTTGAAATCATGTACACACTGTGTATTATAAATAAATTTGAGCTGGAGCTCAGGCTGCAGCCTGCACTTGATACACAGCAGGCACATTCTTTGTCTCAGCTGGACAGAGGAAGATCAAACAGGATCCTACATTAAAGAGGTACCCACAGCTCACCTTAGTGCTCATTGATTTCAATAGAAATAACATTCACCTGTTATGCAGAGCTTCACCGGCAGATTTGAAAACATTTTACAAAGGAAGTCAACAATATTATCACAATATTACAGCTGTGAAATCTGAAGTAAAAGGAGGTAAAGCGCTTTGTCAAGAGTCTCAAAAAAAGACAAAATAAAACAATGGCCTGAAGGAAAGTCACATGAAGTCCAGCACAAGGACTGTGTTAAGAGCAGGGCAGGACACTGCAAATGCATTTTACGGAAAAGAGGTGCTAACAGAACACAAGAAAAATCAAAGAAAAGAGAAAGGTTAATGTAGAGACCAGGATCATACAAAAGAAGAATCTTGACAGGGAGATCTGGAGCAGCACAGTAGATATTAGCAGATGCTAAAGGAATTATCAGAGCTAGTGCAAACCAGAGAGTAGTAGAAGGATGTGAGAAAGAAAAATATAGAATGGAGCTCTTTGGTATGGACCATTAAGGGTCCTGAAAGGCCAGAAACAAAAAGGCTGAAGCAGTCCAGATAAAACCAATGATATATGTTAGCAAGAGAGGGTTGAAGCTGTGTTCAGGTGGTTTCTGACCCGAGCAACTTGAGGCTGAGGGGTTTTTTAACTTCAAACTTCAATCCACACTGTGGCTTTGCTAAGTCTGAAACAAAGGAGTGTATTTGCTTTTCATGTTTCTCCTGTGCTCTATTTGGATTTTTTTCCAGGGCAGTTTTCTCTTTTCTGCTGATTTATTCTCTCTCTCATCGCATTTTTTTCCCCCTCTGCTGATCTTTACTATCAGTTCCCAGATTTTGTGAGAATACTTCTCCCTGGATAGTACAGGGCTTTTTATTTAAATTGATTTAAGCTTTAGTTTTGCTGTAAGAAATTTCTTTTCTCTTCTGCATTGCCACGACAAACACTTCTGCCCTTTACCTCAATCAACATGATAATGACATTTGTGCTGCTATGCTATCCAGCCTCGATGTCAGAATATTTTGTGGAGGAAAACAGAGCGACAGAGAATTCATCCATTTCAAATGCTAAAATATCAGGAAATTTTCTGTCACTCTCTCACTGAACATGCCTGTGCATTTCATGTACCAATCTATATCAGTTTGAAAAGGAGCACAGTATGAGAGTGATGCTCTTGCATAGAAGGAGGTTTATTCATATTTGGGCATTTCTTCACTGCTGGAAAGCAATATATAGGTGTAAGATCCTGTAATTGCAACTGCAGTGGTGGAATGCAGTAATTTTACATGTATGTGATACATCCCCTCCATCAGTACAAAGCCACATGAATTTTACACCTTAACACTTGTATAAATACAAGTCCAAAGCTTTGAATCATCTATGATTCAGAACTATCAAAGTCCTGTTCCTCTTGCTTGAAGCTACAAACATGACTTGACTTTATCACAGTTGCTTAGCGAGGATATGAGATGAAACTTCACCATTTTGTCCTTCTCTCTCCTGTGCATGTGCAGATAACCCAGAGTCTCTTCACTGATGGCACCAAGGAAATTCCATGGCACAGTTCATGAGTTGACTTTTACAGGCTCTACTGAGTCTGGGTTCCTCAGTATGTGACACTGAGTCTCTTCTTAACTCTTACAAGCTTAAGATTCTTTTGCAAACAGTTTTTCTAAGCCACAGATCTCTTGGTTTTCTCCCCTGCACACTTTAGGAATGAAAAGCCAAAACTAGTAGAATATTAAATTTATTTTCATAGTATTTAATATTTCTGACCTATCCCATTTTTTGAAGTTCAGCCTAAGTGGAATTTAGGAATAAAGTTAAGTATTGCAATTGTGTATAAAATACTGTGTATTTTTGAGTATATGCTGCTTTTTCTCATGTCTAAGCATTATTGATATTTTTCTGATTAATATCTTCTGAGACCTTCTCAATTTCCCTAAAACTGTCTTGGATCTTGCTCAATTCATCTCATTACTTCCTTTTTGTGTCTAATGACCATCCACATATGCTACATTCATTAATTTGTTTTGGCCACAAATGAATTAATGCAATTGTAAATGAATATTGATAGCCCTCTGCAACACAGTCTTACAAGCAACCTTTCTTGAGGAAAAAAAAATATAAAATAAAATGAAAATCTTTACTCCATAAGTCTCCTCTTTTGAATGAAAAAATCACAGAGAACTTAAATATGTCTGTTACCAGGCACAAGGATAGTTGAGCAACATATTTTTGCACATAATCCCTGAAGTGCTTGAAGAACCACGGCTCCCCATTTAAAACATCCTGTATCTGTTCTCCACATTTCTGCTCTGGCATTCCTGCAAAGCTCCAGGTTTGCTCACTGCATGCCAGGTTAACTGCTTCACCAGTGAAATCTCAAAACCTTTCTGCATCATATTTTTAAAATTATACCAATGTGTCTGAATAATTAAACAGGAATATAAAATAGTAAATTGCTGCATCTAAGTATGTTGGTTTCCAAAGAATCACAACATCAAAATCAGATCTTTTTCAATTTGACTGTTGGAATGGTCCGTTGTGACTTTTTGTTCTTCTTGAAAGTCCTTGAGCTGCTTTCCTATGAAGACTTGCGGATCAAATAAAAAGATTAAGACTCAGACAAATGTTTTCACAATGCTTGGATCTTCTGAGATCCCCAGATATAAAAGGAGATTCAACAAAACACAGCACAATTTGAACTTAAATAATTATATCAAATCTTTGACTCATCATGTGAGGAAATGTCAATACTTCAGGCAAGTTGGTGCTACAAAATCAAGAACCTTTAAATTGAAATGAAGAAAATAATATCAAGGTATTGCCAAAAAAAATTGTCACTTGCAATTTTTTGTATCAAGCCCTCAAAATGGGCACCCAGACAATATCTATACCTGAGGGTAATGAGCAGGAACGAACAGCACAACTTCCAAAACACTCTTTTGCCTTTACAGCTGTTCATGTATTCCATTCTCACCAGCACCACACATTTCTGACATACACATAAATAACCATTAAAGAAGCCTAATGAACGGTGCAGCATGGACTGCTTTCTTTTGTGCATGTTTCACAACCAACTCACCAAAGGCACATCACAAATTAGGCTTTACTCATACAATGATTTATTTAAAGAGCAAGGTAGGAAAGATTGCCAGCTACATCTGCTCATTAACAGGCTGAAACACCCTCTGTTGGTTATCAGTGCCTTTTGTCTCAAGAAATCCCAGGAGGTAATTCCTAGTGGGTTTGTTTTCTACTTCATGTGTGTGTCTCTCCCCATGATAAAACCACTGTGCAATATGCAGGGATGTTTGCTGTACATTAAAACCAGTATTTCCAGACTGGAGGAATTAGTGATTCTCAAAATAATGCACATAAGAATGTATCTCCTCAGTTGTACTGCTCTAAAATGGGAAGAGTCTGGATTTAGTAAAGCTTGTCAGTGAAGGCTTGCCTCCCTAGTGCTGTGAGGATCAGGAAAAGAGCATTTTCTTAATATCAAAACCAATATTTTTAATGAAGGAGATTACATGCAGGTCTGAAACCACATCTGAACAGAGGACTTGCAGTAAGGATATGTCTCACTGAGTCTGCAGTGCACAACAAAGCATGGGGAGAATGACATACATTGTAATGCTGTGCAAACCCAAGGCATCCAAAAATCACTCCCTTCTTGAATCAGTTCAACTGACACATTTCAAACAGCTCACATTCTAAACTAACCCACACTTTTTAAAAAGGAATTTTTTTCAGTTGACCTCTTTCTTTAGGTTTCCTCTTTAGACATTAAGAACCTGTATTTACAGTCAAATAATTACGTATGTGACATTTTAAAAGAAACAGAAAAGGTCTTTGGAATAACCCTTATGTTTTTTACTTAGGAAATCAAAGATACAGGACAAAGACATAAACTTATTGTGAATTTTCTCTTTTATATATAAATCACAGAAAAGTAAAAGGAAGTCATTCATTCAGCTGTATTATTAATACTTACCTCTAAGCCTAAAAGAACTCACATTATGTCTGTCAAAATCCTGAAAATTATTCTTTTTCA
This sequence comes from Thryothorus ludovicianus, assembly GCA_013397245.1. Taxonomy (NCBI): domain Eukaryota; kingdom Metazoa; phylum Chordata; class Aves; order Passeriformes; family Certhiidae; genus Thryothorus; species Thryothorus ludovicianus. The sequence continues at coordinate 425,499 of VZTB01004928.1, read as the reverse complement.
AGTCTTCAAATATCATGCAACGGATTTAAATCCATTAAAGGAAGATTTCACTTCAGATCCATAGCATTATATTCAAGTCATTCAGGGATATTTGAAAATTTAAGTCTATAGGACCTTCACAACTGATTACTTTAATGGCATTTAAGATAATACACACCAACTGTTTGGAATTACCTGTCTACATCAGTGTCAGGCTAAACTAGTCTTTCTGCCTACATCAAGATTTTGTGGCTCTATATGGGAATCCCTGTGTTATTCCTGTCATTCACACTTTTAGTGCTGTTCATTATTCACCGCTTAAGTTAATGAATAAGTAACAGCTACTTTCCCCTATTTTTGTCAAATTAAACTTTACTTCAGTTCATCTTCAGCTGGTTTTTAGCTCCACTGGGAGAAGAAGGGATTTACAGGTAGGAATGTTTTCTGAATTTGAATTTAGCAGTAAGTCTTTCTCTTCCTAAGCAAAGCAGTGTTTTAAGCCAACCCCAGCACTGCATGCAAGCAAGAGCACAGGCTGCTTGATTTCTCTTCATCCCTGCCCAAGCCTATTTGATGGCTACAAAGGAAATACCCCAGTCCAAAGGATCAGAGCGACATTCGGGAGGCAGAATCCCACAAATGCTGAGTGTGTGGCAGATCTTCACATTTTATTTATTTACCCAGCTGTAAATTCTCTTTCCTGAGTATGGATGCCAGATACTCACCCAAAGAGGCTGGGAAGGAGCACGGCCTGTGTCTTCCTCCCAGCTTTCCAAATCCCAGCACACGTGCAGACCCTGACCCTCTCCAGCCCAGCAAGAGGGAGCCTGATGGGGTCCCTGTGGATTTGCTTCCATGGCCTCTTGGCACCAGTAACAGAATGGAAATATGGGAGACAGGAGGGACAAGTGTCACACAGGGGCAGCACGAAGGTTGAGACACCCCAGCAGCTCCCAGGCTTTGTGGTGTGTCATATTCCCATACTGTACATGCAGGAATTCCCTGTCTGGAGTACGGCTTTTCCAAAGGTTTCTCAGGAAGACTCCTAAACTAGAGCTGGCTGTGTCTACCAGCTAAATTCAGCAATCAAATATCTGGTAAATCTCTACCCCTTCTACAGAAAATAAGAACCGGAAAAAATCTTCAAAGTGGATAGACCCAATGAGAATTAGCCAAAACCACCATGAGAGAGGGAACAGATGACAAGGTGAGATCCTTGCCCTGCAGTCTGTCAGAGAGAACCTCTTGTTCTCTTAACCAAAAGTCCTGCTAGTGCTGCAACTCATATAGCTTTGCCTTTATCCAAGATTAATTATACAATTTTGTGTTACATCCAGATTCTATGATTAGAGTGAATATTTTCAGATGCTACTTGAACTTTGCTTCAGGTCCAAGCACCACCTTGACTTCTATGGCTGCATCTGGGAACTACTGTGGCTGTAAGGGATCACTTGGGAGAATCCCAGATTGAGACTACAGCTTCTGATGCTGCCTAGCCATGTCCAGCCTTTCAGCTCAAAAATGCATTGCAAGGGTGTTTTTGAACTGTGACACAACAGTTTGTCATCCAGGAGTTTCCAGATCTCCTCCTGTCTTTCCATCTGGCTTTTGGGTTGGCCTGTAGAATATCAGAAGAGCAGTCCCTTTGCCAAGCCCCTGCAGCTGTGAGCATGGGAAGTTACTGTTCATCTGGTGGTGACATTGAATTATTTTGATACTGAAATTTTTTAGTTCATCTTGTTTACTGAACTTCTTTTGACTAAGTCTTATTATTTCAACTCCACAGAACACCTACAATGACAAAAAGACTTGGAGTATAAGAAGCAATCACAAACTTCACTTACATACTCCATCTAGTTAACAAGGCTTTGTATGGAATCTAATGACAGAAAACAGGAAAAAAATCTTTTACCTGTGCTTGGAACAGAAAATAATTTAAACTACTGGGAAATTTAGCTTTTTAGACATCATGGAAAATGTATGAGGTGTTATAGTCTAGATGGCTACTGATAAATTATAGAAGAACTTAGGAAACCATAACAACGAAAGTTAAGGGATTTTGCATGCAAATTGATACCTGGGATATAAGTTCTAGGCTGGATCCTAGAAAGGATATAATAGGAAAGGCTATTTTCCAGTATAAATAGAAGTATATCCTTCTTCTGTACACCCTAGGCCTCACAAGGCTTGTAACATTTACGACCAAAGTCTTGTGAGAAAACCATGTTAGAATTACACTTCATCCATGCTAACCCACAGCCTTTGTGTTCATCCTCAAATCCTACTGCTCTGCTCCTAAGCCTAATCCTGATCCAAATTTGCACAGAAGATATTAAGGGTTAGTCTGTTCTATCCCTGTTGAATATTGTATCCTTGAATACATTATAGGTTTTTATTTTAGTCTTCCAATTACAGGCACCATGAAAGCATGCACTTTTGGTAGGTACTTTTTAAAGCTGAATTCTCTACAAAGTCTTACTAGATACAGTAAGGATCAGACAAAAACACACATAAGGGGTGTCACAAAGCATTTTCATAGAAGGTCATCCTTTGACACCTTCCTGAATGGTAATGAAGCCAAATTCCTTTGCTGTTTTCAATGGAGTCGTCACATGATTAGTTTTCTCCTGAAGCAATTCACAGGTGGATGATTTGATCAGTTGCTGTTTTCATGCAGTACAAAAAGATTTCCCTCTTCTCTCAGCTCTGTGGTACAGCATGAGCTGCAGAAGCAGCCCCTGTGCCATCTCTGACCTGCACCAGCACCCTCCAGACCAGAGGAATTCTGAAAGCCACACATAGAGATGGCACCACTGGCTTATTGCAAAGCCTGAGACCCAAAATCCTGCTGGTTTTTTTTTTTTTCCTCTGGTGGTGGTCAGAACAAGAAATGCTTCAAACACCAAATCTAAATAAGAGCTTTCCCTACTACAAGATAGCAATTTTTTTCTTAAAATAGATGTTTGCTCCTCTGAAGTGTTTTTTATCTTCCTCTGCCTATTCTGTGAAATTCTCTCTTCCATCTATAAATTATAGCTACACAGACGCAGGATAAAGGTTCAAAGGCAATAGAGTGTCAGGGAATAAACACGCTTTTAGATGCTTTCATGGAGTATTTGCTTTGACATTTCCATGTAATTTAGGGTTAATGTATCTGCCATTACAGCCAAACGTGTAATGCCAAACACTGGGGAGTGGTGAGGTTTTATTTCACTCTTTTCCTTTCAGCTTTAGCATTACACCTGATTTTCCGTCACAGCCTTTGAGTGGCAGCGCTCCTGTCCTCACTTGTGCGCCCCTGGGGGACGCAGCCGTCTGTCTGCAGATCCTGTTCCTGCAGACAGCACAGTGACACAGCCTGCCCGTGTCAGGAAAATCCACAAATGCCGGAAAAGGAGACAGAGGGGTCCTGCAATTTTATTCGAATAAAGAGAGAGAGTTCACTGGCGCATACGCCCGCGGGCTTTTCTCTCTCGGGCTCTCGGGGGGCGCAGCCTCCTTTTATCCCAAACTCCCTGTTGTTCCCTTCCTTTCCCAGTTGGCTGAGGTACCAGGAAGGTACAACCTTCCTGAACCCCTTTCCACGTATTCCCCCCCTTGAACCTTCTGCTTTCCCCCAAAGTTCAGAAGTTCAGGCTGGTGCAGACCCACGCCTGTTCCGGGAGCCAAGCTGGGCTCTGCAATGAACCTGCTGCCCAAAGTCAGTAGGGACACTCAGACTCATTTTCAAGCTGTTAATACCCATACCTTCACCCATCAAATTGTTTGTAAAAACAATAGCTTTTGTCTCACCGGCAATTCCCTGCTCCTCTGAGGAAAATGAAAGGAATAAAGGTTTGCATTTTCCCTGGACTGATACCTGCGAGCTGCTGGCTGGCTGTGTGGACACCTGTTAATGTCCCCGTGCTGCGTTTCTCTGCAAAACCACGTGCAGATTTAAGACTTTGGGACAAGTATTTTCTTGGAAGTATTCCCCGCGGAGCCGTTCATCTCTGGAGACTGGGCTGATTTCCAAAGCGAAGAGGTTGTGGGGTTTGGATACACCAGGCTGCCCTCCGGCGGCGGCCGGCGCTCCGCGCCCGCTCCGGCTCCGCCAGAGCCGCCCCCCGGCCCCGCTTCCCCCGCTGCTCTCCGGACCAAAGCGGCCGGGCGGGGCTGCTCGGGGCTGCTCGGGGCTGCTCGGGGCTGCTGGGGGCTGTTCGGGGGCTGCTCGGGGGCTGCTCGGGGGCACAGGCAGCTCAGCGATCCCGAAAGCCCCGGGAGAGCCGCCTGTGAGCTGGACAGGCTCCCAAAGCCTCGTGCCTGAGCTCTCTCACCACCCTCGGGCTGTAACCTCCCGCTCTGGAGAGGGAACCAGAAACAGGAGAATACGTTCTTTGTCATCTCTTATCAGCAGTTTTGAAATAAAAATCGAAACGGCAGCGAGCTGCCCCAAACACGCGTCGTTCCTGGTGGTGTTTGGTGCTCCGTGTCCCTGTGAGCCATGTCCACGGGGACAGCATCTTCCTGGTGCTCTGTGTCCCCATGAGCCGTGGGGATGCGATCCTCTGGGTGCTCCGTGTCCCTGTGACCCGTGTCCATGGGGATGCAATCCTCCTGGTGCTCCTTGTCCTTGTGACCCGTGTCCACGGGGACAGCATCTTCCTGGTGCTCCGTGTCCCCGTGAGCCATGGGAATGCCATCTTCTGGGTGCTCCGTGTCCTTGTGACCCGTGTCCACAGGGACAGCATCTTCCTGGTGCTCCGTGTCCCCGTGAGCCATGGGAATGCCATCTTCTGGGTGCTCCGTGTCCTTGTGACCCGTGTCCACAGAGTCAGCATCTTCCTGGTGCTCCGTGTCCCCGTGAGCTGCCTGTGGGGATGGTGTGTTCAGCTGATGCTTACAACCTGCCTGTGATTCTTCAGGGACCAATTCTAGGCTGCTGGGTCAGTGTTAGGAAGGAAGCAATAATTGCATTTGGTTTCTACGCACTCTGAAAAAACTGCTTCCTTTAGTTATTACAGCAAGATTAATGGAAAATGCTTCTCGTTTATTTTCAGAGGAGATGGCTACGATCACTCTCAAGTCAATTGCTATTATCAGTGTTCAGAGAAGAAAAGGAAGTGATGCTTTCAGAGTGCAGTGGTCTCACCTGCTCCCATTTGATTTTGAATGCCTCTCAAAAACAGGGGACATTTAGTAATTTGTCACTGTGTATTCTATGAGCTGAATTGGCTCCAGTGCAGAAAGGCTGTATGTGGGGCCAGTGGGCTGCAGCAGGTTTGTTCCTGTTCACGCTCAGCCTGCTTGGATCACAGGTATGGGAGTTGAGCTGCCTGGAACTAAGGATTACTCCCTTGATCCCCAGCAGTGATCTGAATTTCTGTGTGAATTCAAACACTGGCAGTGGTGGGGAAAGCAGCAGTGTCACTGCTCTGGCTGCTGACAGGGTGCAGAGGTAGCCAAAACCAGCACAGAAAGCCAGAGACCTGTCAACAGGCATGAGGCCAACTTCTCTTCCTTTCTGAGTTCGGTAAAGCTCTTATTTTCCTTCAAATTCAGAATTTTAGGGTTATTTTCCAACACAATTCAATGGAAGAACACATCTATCTTTAAGAGGACAGTGGCCAGAGGAGATGCAAAGTGTTACATGATTATTTAGCAAACTCTGCAAAAGGCTGGTGTACAGCAGGAGAGGGACTAGTGCCACATGTACTCTACAAATCTTGGAGCAGAGACATTTTATAAGAATATACTGGAGGTTTTCAACTCCTATGATCCCAAAACACCAGTGATAGCTCCACCTTGGCTATCTTATATTTTGTGACAGAAAACTATCAAATGCCAGGCCAGGTCTTCCTACCATCAGTGTTGAAAAGGGAAAACACCCTTGATATCCAAAATGGGAAGGATCAGTCAGTTTGCTGATGGTGTGAGGAAGCACTTGACTCATGTCTGTGAAAGAAAGGGTGCCCTGCACAGCTTTGTTAAAGGGTGCCGTGCTGCTAGGGTTAAAAAGCATCTCAAAAACAATGTTAATGGGAATGTGGCATTCACATAGAGGAGATTCATGTACAGGTCACCCTTACAGAGCACCACAAACCTGGGTGCACATGGTACAGGCACTACCACAAGCAACTGACCACAGAGATTTGACACACATCATCAGGTGTTAAACAATTAGCTCATTAGATCAGATTTAATCTAACCAGGAATCTGGTTAAGGGTTAAATCTCTACAATTGAAACCTTCTCTTGCTGAAGATTTTTTTTAAATAAAGAGCTTGTAGCTGAATGGTAAATAAGATTTAGACCTGTTAGAAGATTAAGTGTTCTGCTCTGTTTCTAAGCTTAATCTTAAGGCAATTAATAGTTCTCAAGGTCTGAACAGTAGGGATATGCATAAGTTTTCTTAATTCCACAGCTGAAACTGAGTTGAATGACTTCTGCCTTACATTGTCACACAAACTCTGGCATGGCTTGCAGAGATGTAAATCAGCAGTAGTACAAGATTATCCACCAATGATCCATAGAAAGAGTAATACATCAAAATACATTACAGCAGATTAAAAATGTGTAAAAGAAAATCCTCTTAAAAATCACAGCAAGAATAGGGACTGTTTGAATGTTTTTTCCCCTTAACTTACCATCTTATTTCACTTTCCTGCTAAAATGGATGAAGTTAATGAAGCAGTTTATAAAAAGTAAAATAGTTGTCAAGCAGCATATTTAATCCACATCTGCATTATATTGTGCTTGTTGTGAGTGGGGTATGTGGTGTGACATGTACAGGGACATATTTCCATCCTGGAACATGGAAGAGCATGAGCACAACCTCAGTTTTTCCCAGGTCAGGATCCTGAGACTTTTTCCTGACTTCTCGTCCTCACTGTTTCCAAATGGGAACTGTAATCCCATATTCTCCTTTTTAAACTGTATATACTCATTTTATCAGCCTCTGCTGTCACATCCTGAACAAGGAGTACAAGTGAGCAGCAGCATTCCTGGCTGGTCAGCTGGGATCATGTTTGGACCAAGATGGAAGCTGTGGATTGATGCTGTGGCAAGCAATCACCAGTGCCTTTTTTGGGGAGTCAGCTTTAACAGTGTCTGGTGTTAATTTGGTGCTCCTGGTGCCTGACAATGACACACTCCATGGACCAGCAGTGGGTCACAGAGCAGAGCTGAGCATGGCTTAGGAGGTTCTGGATCACATGGTGCTCACAGCTGCTTTTGTCTCAAACAGTGACCCACAAAGCAACACAAATACAGGAAATGATTATTATGAAAAAGCCTAATTATGTTTACCATCTACTTGCTTAGTGTTATGAATCACTTTATCAACAGGGATTATATCTTTATTTGAAGTTCCCACTTTGTGCAGCAATTGTATCTAACAGCCCTGTGCAGTCTGTTCACCTCAGGAAAGGTGAGTTACATTGTAAGCATTGCAGAATTGAAATCCTCGAGTTGTGCCACACAGAGCACACAGCCCCTCCGGTGAGACAGTGTCCTCAATCTCCACCCTTCAAGACCCACAGGCAGCAAACTACCTGCAGCCAAATTAGTGATTTTTCTTAATGTTTCAGCTTCTTTTTTCTTTTTTTTTCTTTTTTTTTGTCAACAAGAAACCATGATTTAACTTCCTAATAATTTGAAATAATCAAAGTAATATCATTAGTGATGGCAAAGACAGAAATTCCTCCTGACTGGGTGAACACTGTTCTCTGAAAGGTCTACAAGTGATTCTGCTATTGTTTGACTAAGCCAGGAGACTTGAGTTTTAGTTAAATTACATTTAAATGTAAAACACTCGCAATTTCTTGTTAACTGCATGCTCATGTGAGGACATTTTCATTGCTCTAAAGAACACTTCTGCCTTTAGGGACACAGATTTACCTGATTAATTGTTCACAAAAAAAGAAAAAAAAACCCTGATACCTGCAAAGTATCCAGCTGATTTTCTTCTCAGTAACATGTTAGTGACTACCTCTCATTTGTAGCTTTACAGTTGTGCCCCATATTCTCAGAGGTTTCTGATTAAATCCTCATTAATTTTTGCATCATAGAGAAGGAGCTTTAAAATTTCAAGTGGGTGTCAAGTTGCATTAGGACTTCTGTGCTCATTTTGCTTGAACTGTTATTCATGCACAGCGTAAGAAGTGAGAGTGTCCTTTTTAAAAAGGGAGGATGCTGCAGCTCTCATGTAGAACTTCATGGTGTGAGTATTTTCATACGTATTTTATAAACAATAAAATTGTTATAATGGTGTGTGTTTGGTGTGTATTTTTGTGTGCATTCTACACCCCATGGTGCAAGTTACATAAGAAAAACATATCAGTGTCATACCAAGGCAGGTTTCTCTGTTCATCAAATGATTGCTCTGCATATCAGTCAGTTAGAAATTGTTTGCTTTAAGAACTCTAAAAGATTTTTTTCTTCTGGGCAAAGTTCTGTGCTATGCCTGCAAGTAAGTTTTGTTATAAGAGATGCTTTCACTAGTCCAGGGACATAGACAACATGTATGCACTTAGACTTCTATGATTTTTTTAATAGTGCTATTAATAAACTTCATTGACTTTGTGTTCTACTTTGCTATTTAGCTCAGGTTTTTGTTTTCTTCTGTCTTGTGCAAACTGTACTGATATTCCACAGGAAGTTAGAAAGACAACTTTCTGTAACTCGTTGAAAAGGGTAGGAGATAGCAGCCTTCCTTTCCAAATCCTTACCATCAATGCTGTCATCTCAAGTTTTAGGCCATGTGAGCCATAACCAAAGAATCAAGAGGACAGATGTGTAATGAGATGAAATCTTTACTCACTTGCATAAAAAATTGGACCATTTAAACAGTTTCACTGCCATGGAATAATGTAGCTGGAAGCAGTTTTTTGCCTCAATTTCCTGATGAAGCACAAGAGCAACCTTGCAAAGAACAGTAGAAATATAGCACACACATATCCTGGCAAATAAAACTATTCTTTTCTTAAATGCAGTGTAATACCAGAGTGACTACCAATTCACTTTCGAACCTGACAGTGTTGCTCACCTGTGGCAGAAATGTAACTGTCTCTGCAGTACTTGAATTTTATGCTAGTTTGTTTCTCTAGCTTGGTAAATTGATTGTGTCATGAAATTCTTAACACTTGTAACATAACAATCTCTCTGCAACACAAAAACACGCTTAATCAAACGATGTTGAGGTTTAGATACTTCTACCTGCCAGAACAATGTGACTGGTCAGTATTATTCCCATTATTTGCACATTTTCTTAAAACTGACCCATATACATACTTCCTTTCTTTTATTGAGTATGCTAAAACCAAAAAAGGCTGTATATGAATTTTTCAAATCAATATTAACCTTTTTTTCTGAAGCTATAAAAAATGTAACCTATTTCTGTTTCAAAGTTATTACCAGGCAAGCTGATGTTCTGCTGGATGCTCTCAAAGCTTTTCAGAGCAGTAAATATTGTTGATATAATTTCACCGACATATGGATCAGAGTAATACAGATAGTTCATAGCCAATTGCATGAGATACATTTGTGTAGGAGCATCTAAGAGGAGTGGGAAATAAAATAAAAGCTTGTAAAACTTGCTGCCAGCATCTAGATCAGTGAAGAAAGGGGTGATTGAAAACAGACCAGTTTTATAGCAGAGAAAGGATTGTTATCTTACACAAGGTCAAATATGTAGAAGAAAAAAATCATCCCTTATTTGAATAAAGTATAAATATTAATTAGTGTTTAACGTAGGAGCCTCAAAATACAATAATTTCTAAAAATATGTGATTATGTATTAAATATTCACCCAAAGATCAGAATAATAAGGTGACCAAGAGACAGTCTAGTATATAAACTGGAACAAACAAAGAATTACAAGCAGCCTCCTTGCAGTGTAATCGATCAAAGACAGTTGCACTTAGAGTTGTGTGTGTGAATGTGTGCTGACAGGGCCCTTTACCAGCACAAACACAGAAAATGAAATGGCCATTTCCCAGTAAACTGCCATCTCTGCTGCTGATGGCTGCCTTCTGCAAGGTGAGTTGGCTCATTCACGCTCTCACTGTCAGCCTCCAAGCTCCTGCTCCTGGAGAAGGAAGCATTTCCTTCCTCATCACCCCACTCTGAACGTGCTGGCACGTCCAGGGAGCTACTTCTGTCCTCCAAACCTTAAAGCAGTTAACTGCTCACATGGGGCACCCTCTGATCCCCTGTGACTGACAAAGACAACAGGAAGAATCAAAAGCAAAGCTTTTCTTTTCTTTTTTGAAGAAGTGAAGAAACTAATAAAACTGATTAAACTAGTCAATGTATTTTTAAAGTAAGGCATCTCCCAAACTGCATGGGGTTTCCCTCTGTGGGTCCAGGAAGCACAAAAACTCTCCTCACGCAAATGTGGAAAGTATGAGAAGAAATAACTGTTATTCACAAATGCATGAATTGCAATTAAGAGAGTAGAGTGGAAAGAAAACTACAGCTCACTTGGCAGGGTAGAAGAGAGAAGAAACAATCCCCTGAGAGGTCATGTAATCAGTATGGCAGGTGGTTGTATTGTTGTCCTTGAGGCCATGGAAAATATCCATCAAAACTGACATGCAACACATGAATATCAGTGGATATTAAATAAGGCCATGGAACACTTTTTTTTTTTTTTTTGGTCTGATTTCCAGCAGCCTTTCTAGTTCAGCCACACCAGCTTATCTATTTTTACTCACAGAAGGGAATCTCATTTCTGTCCCAGTATTGTAGGTGCCTCAGAATTCTCACACAATGCAGACATAGCTTTTCTACTTCCAAAATGTTCCTCTGACCTAAACAGTGTTCTAAAAAAAATTCTGATATAGACAGTGAAGAGTGACATTGTCCATAGCTGCTGGCCATGCAGCAGGAGATTTTCACTTTGGAAGGAAATCTGAAATGTAGGCATTCCAAAGTTAAACAGCAGTTTCAGGCTGTCCTGGTAGGGGATGGAGGTAACACCTTGTGTTTCTCACACCACTCCTGAAATGTGGGGTCCACACTGGTTCTGCAAATATACACAAGACCAGTAATGGAGAAATGGTTTCTGACCTTTCTAATAGCAAGTGTGAATTTGGAAGGCCTTCACATTCTTTATTCCTTCATATTCTTTAAACTGCTGCACTGTTGGTGAAGTGGAAAGGGAGGGAAAAGGATTTTCAATGTAGCCCCACTACACCTCTCACATACAGATTACACCTGGTTAGAACAGACAGACCATTTTTTCCAAGCTTTATAAAACGTGTCCTTAGGCAGTAGTTTCAAAACTACTTACTCTGAATTTTAAATCTCATGAAAGTGTTTCATTTTCTCCATGAATATTTGATCCTCACCTAGACAAAGCAAGAAAATTGAAAGAGTTTTGCAGTCTTTATTTCTTTCCCACTCACTTAACAAGGAATTTTGTAAGGATGATGTTAAGAGAAACTGAATCAACCAATTAGCACAACTATTTATCTCATGCTGCTGCTGAAGAAGGAACATGGGAGACTTGAGAATATTGAAAGAGCAGTAGAGTATGCAAACCATCAGGGTGTTTCATAGGCTGCAGCCACTTTTCACACAGAGAATGAGGATTTTAAAAAACTCATTTAATTATTTCATCTCCCACTGTTGCTGTCACCTCCTATAAACAACTGAGCAAAGAAAGATGAACTAGGAAAAGTAAACTAAAGCTTAATTAAGAAGGTATTTTCCTTTCTTTCCTACTCAGGCCCATGCATGGATCATGTCCCTAGGATACAGCAGATGTGTCATTTCCTTACTCTGCTAATTAGAGACACCATATTCCCTGAACAGTATGTTGGAGGTATATTTTCAACCATTTATTTTAAAACAGAATGACAGTCACGTCTCTAACTTGTAAGTATTCCTGAAAACGCAGACTATTTGCTCAACACCACTTAAATCAAATTGACATTTCACACCTTTTCCAAACTAGAAATGTTCCAAAAGAGGTCAACACTGAAAGCCTTGGATATGACACCAGGAAAGTTGTAGTAGGTGGAGCTGAGATAGGAACATTTTTTAGGCTATCACTGAAAGCCTGTGGAGGCCTGAAAGACATGAGCCCTAATTATTGTGTCTGAATCCTACTGAAACAGTGGAGTGACTTCTTAGCAGGCAGAAAATTAACAACCAGGCAAAATATCTGCAAATTATCAAAGGATTAACCAAAATCTACCCAACATATCTGTGGCATGTTATGAGCCTGTACAGACCTGGAAGTACCTAACTTGAGTATTTAAAGATGCCTATCACCAACTGAATAAATAGTGCTGCCAGTAAGTGGAATTTTCTACATGTTTATGCATGGATAAATAACCAATTTAAAGCTGCATTATAGAAGATAATAACCAGGAGGAGAATGCATAATACAATGTAGGGGCTGGCATACAAAGGGGATGCACAGCTTCCCTCCTTCGGATTTGGGCTGCTAAAGTTCAGGGTGTGCCATTTAATCAGCACAGGGTCTTGTGTTTATCTGCCATCCTGCTCTCCCAAGGAAACTGCCGTGGCAAATGGACTCTGAGGAACGGTGTGGTGGCTTTATAAGGACTTGGAGTAGGCAATGGATGCCCCTGGGTGAGCAAGCACATGGAATACCATGAGTGGGTTGACTCAAGTCCCCCTAGCTCCACAGGGACAAAGGTGCTCAGGTTCTGAGCAAATCTACATTATTTTCAGCATTATAGAAAAAGTATTTTAACATTTTGTCTGTTGAGTTTCTTTCATCTGATGACCCTGTGGCCTCTGGTGCCATCCTCTGCCCACAATCCCAAGGGGTCTGGTCCCATCACCTGCCTGTTCTTTTCTACTTTGTGTTTTACTATAGAGTCATGGATAATTGACTCTCACTAAGGATAACTCCTCATAATTACCTATTAATTACAGAATCAACCATAAGCATTAGTGCTATATGTGCATGGTCTCTCCTTGACATCACCAGCTACATAACAGGGCTCCACATGCTTAGGTGTCTGAGCAGCATTTTAATGCTTTTGCCAGTTTAAAGATAAACTTTCACAACAGCAGCCAACCTCCCCATCTTTAATAGGAAGGACAAACTTAAAGCCTCTCAAAAATCTCTAGTAACCTTGCTGGACACATTAAATGGAAACTGTCTGTAAATGTGTTGAATATTAGAGCTGAGCATCACCTCTTGCATAACAAAGCTGTTCAGGGAGGGCATTTCCATCTCAGAAAAGTGCCTAATATCTTGCAACATATAATTTGCATAACCAAGAGATGGCAGCACTCCATCAACGGTTCGCCCGAAGCAGTAATTTGGAAATGATAATGCATCTGTAAGCACCATACCTGTGTGTCTGAACAGCACTAGGAGACTAAAAACAATGGAAAAACCACGGAGCGAGACTTGTGATTATTATTGTATTGCTTTGCAAAGGTCAAGTAAAGATGAAATTCATTTACCAGTAACTTGAATTATTCTTTACTCACCTTTTACTATGAATAGGACACAGCAAGTATTTGTTTTCATTTGGTTGTCTCATAGATGTATATTCTCAAAGCATATTTCATAAGCTAGAAGAATGGCCTTTCACAAAAACTTAAGAAGCATACATATATCAAATATACACTTTGATTTAAAACACTTTCTCAGAGGCTGAAAAAGTTCCTCCTTAATAATCTTAAGGATCAGGCATGTGTAAAACTTTAACATTTAAATATACATATATAATGTATATATTTTATATATATATATATATATACACACAGGTGATTTTCTCCTGCAGACTGATGCTGGACACAAATTGGAGGAGTTTGGGATTTCCCAAAGACCTCCACTATCCCATATCATCAGGTTCACATGCACACAAGGGGTTTGGTAGCAGTGATAATTAACCTCTTTTACCACATTCAGTCCAGTTTCTTTTGGATTCTGTGAACAGGGTGTGGACTCCAGGAATCTCCTTCAAACAGTGCTACGAGGAAAATGAGCAGCACAACTCTGGGGGCACAATGAGGTGATGAGGAAACTGGGTAAAAGACTGATAGCAATGAATGGGACTGAAAAGGAAATTGTTGAACTGAGCTGCTGCTGTTGGATGAGTTTTGAGAGCAGCATTATTTAAATTAATGAGATTCACAGCTGACTAATGTAAACACTGCTTTCCACCTCTGCTCTTTATTGCTGAAAATAATTTTACAAGAAAAAGGCCAGGTTCAAACAACGTTGATTATATTTCAGAAAAACACATCACAAATAAGCTGCATAATATCACTAAGGTTCTTATGGGTTTTTGCATGTAAATTTTATTCTTGCTTTAAAATATCTGATTAGATTTTCTCTTTTTATGACCTTTTTTACCTTAGTCCAGCTCAATTGGTGGTACATTTAATTTAATCCAATACACAAGGACAATCTATTTGTTTTCTTAAAAAATACCAAACATAAATTTTTGTGGCTTTTGTTCTTTTTTGTGTTTTTTTTTCCTCTTCAGTGAGACCTTGTTCTACCATGGCATCTCCACCTCTATGGAAAACGTTCACGACCGTTGGAATAATTTCTGATATTTCTAGTTGTACAAAAGATTATCTTTCTTAGAAGACCAGCAAATGGGTTCAGTTTTGTTTAATAGCTTAATAGGAGTGGGGGTATCATAGCAGCAAGAGTATCACTCAAAAGACAATTCAGCATTTCATCAGATGATCCCAACTGTAGGTGATATCTGGAAACTGGAATATGTTTTTATTCTACAGTAGCGTGTACATCCTAAATTACAACAAGCAGTGTAGATGAGACTGAAGCTATCATGAGAACAAGTCTAACCATTCATCTCTTCTTGTTTTTATCTACACCAGAAGGCTGCAGCATCAGCTCTCTCCTCTTTCTCACACAAATTAATCGTAATGAGCTCCAGTGTCACTGGAAGGAGATCCAGGTCACTGTACACAGTACCTGGATCAAATCATTCCATTAAACTGAGCAAGCTCTCCCAAAAACAGATTGGAAGCTAAGTATTTCTATTTATAGGCCTGGAGTCCACATTCATTATTAGTTCAATGCATTTTCAAAGGGTGGGAAAAGAAAACTTAAGAATATATATCACAGGAATTTATAACAACATGTTTCTTGGATTAGAACTAGCTCAATAGAAACCCTGTCTTACATAAATATATTTTAAAAGACCATGTAAAATTAAATACAATTCCTGGAGGTAAAAATAGGGGTAAAAATAGGAGGTAAAAATTATTTTCTCTCCTATCTGTTCTTGTGAAGCTCCTCTTCCCCTCCACTCTATGATGTGGTTGTGTCAGAATCAATGATCTACTTATAGATAAAAGGACAATTTTTTTACTCAGCATCGAGTAGATTCATACCGCTTTCAGTTGTATTTACTATTCCTTTTAAGTTGTTGGTGTTTTTTTTATGTGAACGGAAAACTTTAGATAATTGCTTTGAAGATAATTCCCATATCAAGCGGAAAGCACAAAAGATTAATAAAGTTCAAAGCTTTTAAAGTTCCGACTTAGGGAAGATAGGAGAGCTCACTCTTTCCAACATAGGGACCTCCAGGTTGCTCAGAAACTCATATTTAGCTAATTTCTTTTCTCGAGTTTCACACTTCTCAGCTTCTACCTTTGCTTGGGATTCCTTGACCTGGTTCACATTCCCAGTCTTCTGGTCAGCCAAACACAGATTGTGGGTTTATTTCTTTTCCTTTTTTCTGTGACAAAGTCTTAGTTTTAAGTTACCCATTCCCAATACAGCCATTTGTAACATGTTCCTGTATGTTCTAAACGCACTTTTACCTACATTTCGAGGGACAGATCTCCCAAGCTTTTAAAAGAAACTGAAATTTAACTCTTTTACAAATGAATGGATGGCACCTTAAGAGTTCTATTCCTACAATTTTATTCAAAAGAGCAAAATGCCTCCATTTAAAAAACGCTTAAGGGCGATGAGCAGGACCACAGAAGAATTTAGATACAAACTTTACAGCACTTGATGTAAATCACAGGATGAACCCTCCAGAGCGCTCGTGTCACAAGGTCATTATTTGTCGTGGTTTGGGCTACTTAACTGCATATCACGCTTTGATATCTCTGAAGTCACTTCTGGTTTACCACAATTAAAAGACTACCATTAGTTTCAGGGCATTATTTCATGAAATTTGAGACCAGTTTGAACTCAAATCAGTAGGAATACGACTGAGCACAGTTGTCAGCTGAAGAACTCAGTGAAAGTTCTTAGGAAGGACCTAAGAAAGATGTTTTGATCGTGTTTAATGTAGCAAAACGTTTGTATGATCCTTCTCCATTCTAAGGTAACAGTTTGCTGAGAGATTTAAGCACAAATTCCAAAATTTGAAGCAATTCGCCATGAGGTAGAAATAGAGAATGTGTCTTGAGCAAAACTGTGTATCTTAAATGAATGCAAGCTGCTAAATAATATAAATTTGGAATTCTAAGATGTATGGTTTGGTGACAGAATTCGTGGGGCGGAACTCAGCTGCAGTAGCCTGACCCATATCAAAACTAAGATGCTGGAAATTTAGGCAAGCTCCAAAGTCACTTTTGTTAAATTACCTTGAACAAAAAGTTTGCTTTTATAGTGGTTTGAAACTCCGGTGTACTGCCAGGGGTGAGAGCCACGGTTCATTCATCTCCCAAAGCAAGACAGATTAGAAAGGCATCTGGCTGTAGAACCTTGAGAGGTTTCCCCGATCACCTGCAAAGTGATCCTCGGTTCAGTGAAGATAACACGTTTAAAATTAAACATCTCCGCATTAACACCCCCGATGTCAGCTCCCCTCTCTCACTCCGAATACAATCGCCTGCCAATGGCACATCCCCGCTCCGATCTGCCCGTGCGGAGCTCCCCCGGCCTTCCCGAGGCGGGAGCTCCCTGCTGGCCGGCGCCTCTGCGGGTCAGGAGCTGCCACAGCAAAACGCGATTCTTACAGCCACGCACGCCCCTTCCCTCCCTCCTTTCTTCCTTTCACTCCTTTCTTTCTCCCCCATGCCCAGCTGACGGCCCGGTTCGGTGTCTCCGCAGGACCGGCTGCCCACAGGACCCGCTGCCCACAGGACCCGCTGCCCACAGGACCCGCTGCCCTGCGCCGGAGGGGCCGGAGCCCGGGGCTCTCTCGCTGGCCCGGGGCTCTCTCTCTCACTGGCAGGGGCTCTCTCACTCGCCCGGGGATCTCTCGCTGGCCCGAGGCTCTCTCGCT
>VZTB01004928.1:311851-408019 GCA_013397245.1 Thryothorus ludovicianus | reverse complement strand
ATCTCCCTGCTGATCGCGATAAACCCGCCCGACAGCGAGCCCCAGGGCTCCTCCCCAGCTGCTGGAGCATCTCATTTCACAGATAAACCCAACAGCCCGCTCTGCCCTCAGCCGTGACTCACATCTTCCTAAACGCTCCGCTCAAGTTTGTTTACAGAGCAGCCGCTTTACATCGGGGCAAGGAGGGCTCTGTGTTTCCTTTTTTGCTGTTTTGGTTTGGTTTTTTTTTTTAGCAAACACAACTGACAAAACTGTCAACTCTTTTTATTGTTTTCAAATTGTATAAACAGAATTAGGCTGCAGGGAGTCTATTAATAAAGTCCTACACAACAAAACCATTCACAATCTTCAAGGCAGGTTTTAATCTCCCAGGAAAAAATCAATTTTATTTAGAATAAACTAGGAAAGAATGGAGATTACTCCAGGGAATTAGTCTTTAAAGTATGATGGAGAAATATAGATTTTCTTCTCTATAGGAATATGATGTTGCAATGCATATAAAATGTGCCATAACAATTACAAAAAGGCTTCTTTTAAATTTCCAGGCTCATTAGCCCTATAGCTTTCTAGAAACAAGTACTTCTGGGGAGAGAGAGAAAAAAGCAGAAAAAAAATAAAAAAGAGCGTGTAATTATAGAGACAAATACTTGGCAGAAAAAGCTTAGAGTCTTGAATAAGTTCCACTGCACTAATGAACCACTTCACCAAATCCCAGGAGGACAAAACATATTATGTGTGTGACTCCAGTGCAGGAGAAGTAACCTTGTGCCCTTGCTTTCCATTTCTATGGCATCTCCAAACTGTCACAAAGGGATCAATGCAGAGGGTGAAGTTATATTAATAAAGTTAAATGGCCACCTGGAATACAGCTGCCAAGACCTTTGCTCACAGATGGTGACACTTTGTCTTGGAGGCTGAATCTGGACAAATAACCCAAAGATCACAAATTCTGCTCTCAGTTATACCTGTGCTGCTCTGCAGCTGAGCGTGCCTTCATCAGCTACGGCAGAGACAATGAAGCTGTTTTTACTGAACACAGATCTGAGGCATTTCCACTCCCATATAGACACTGCTGGGGTTTTTTAATGTTTATGGCATGGAGAAGTCAGAATGACTTCAAGTCCTGACACTCTACATTTACTTGTTAACAGGGTCAAGATTTCACTTTTACCTCTGATCTTTATTTCTCTTAGCCACATAAGTGAGGCCTGAACTCTGTGCTTATTATTCCCACTGCAAAAATTTAAAGACCCTTTTGTGTCACTGAGAAACAAACAGCATAAGCCTGTACCACAGGCAAAACCTCTTCTCGGATCTTTACACTCTTTAACTGTTTATGCCCCCAGTTCTTAATCAAGTATCTGTTAAAGCCTTGTCCTAACAATCAATTAGGGAAAACTATAATTTGTATTTTGCAGAAACTACAGGACCACAAGTGCAGTGACAGCTGTGTGGTTAGAAGGAAGGTTTTAGTGGCTGGTGGTGGAGTTCATGTTCACTTTCTAAAGACATTCAGCTTGCTTTATTCAGACAAAGAAGCAATCTAAAAACCCAAGCCTGAATACTCCATGACTCTCAGAAATTGCTTTTTAGCAGTCACAGCCACTTTAGGCAGAAGGCGATCTTGTATCTGAGCAAGGAGAAAAGCTCTGATCCAGAGCTCAGCTGAATTTTGTAACTTTCTTGTCTTTATTAAATTCTGTTATATTCATGAATATTTAACAGTTAAAATATTGTTATTACTGCACAAACATTCTTCCAGCCTACAAATTGTTATATTCTGCCTCTGTTTATACTTTAATTTGATTTTGCTCCAAAGCAAGTTATTTTCGTGTCTATTTTTGCAGAGAATTCAGTTTTCTAGTGGAACCAACCTCTCCTCCATCTACGGAAAATATTTGTTGACCTTGCTGATGGCAGGACCTTTTGCATTACGTTTACATTAATTAATAATTCGGCTAATTTTGGCATAAATGGCCTGCACAAGGACAAAACCAAGCTGAGACAGAGAAGGCTTGTGCGGTGTGAGAGCCAGCTGAGCTGAGTGTCGCAAACTCTCGTGGAAGGGTTTGATGTGGTGTAACTACAACTGGGGAGGGGGAGTAAAGCTGGCAGAGTTTCCATCACAAATTCTGCGGTGCTGCGCTGTGCTGTGGGTGCAAACCCAGCAGTGGGGCTGCACTCAGCAGCTGCTGCTCCCCACACCCACCCTGCTAGGGGACGTGGTGGCTCTGGCACAGCCCCGCTCCAATCTCGCACCGGGGGCTCTGCTTACACCGCCCCTGCAGCGCTCCAACACCCGCTGCCTTCCGTCCTCCTCCCTCATCCCGACTCCCCTATTCTTTGTTGTAGGAAATAACAACCCAGACAACGGCAATGTCTCTTTTCCTTATTGGTAAACACTCTCTGGGCACATCTGCAGTGATGATGATAAGGCAGAGGTCTGCTTTCAAATGGGAAAAACAGAATGTCAGTTTACATAATGGCCAGAAAACAAGAAAAAGAACCTGCACGCTTGAGCAGCAAGCCTGTGTCTATCTTGCTTCATTGTCTTAACAGGATTCTTATTGTGTTTATATTTAGAGACATGGGAAACTGTGCTAGCCATGCTCCCCATTGTTACTTAACCTCAAACAACCTATATAACACGCTGTCCATTAAGGAACCTGAATGTAGACTCTAATCAAGGTGGCTAAACAAGATATAGGAAAATAAAGCTCAGTGCTTCCTCCTTGTTTGGGAAAAAACAAACAGGAAGGCTCCCTCTTACACTCACCTCAGCAGAAAAGAAGAGGGAAGAGCTTGTTTTTGCAGGCTCACAGAAGATTTTAGCTCTCTGTTGTGCACCTGTTTGGTTTTTCATCATTCATGCCGCCAATAAATGGATAGAAACACTTTGGCAACTTATTTCCCAGCTGGTAAAATTCTTCTTTTCTTTGCTTTTTAGGAATAGTGTTTATTAGAAATTCGTGTTTAAAATCGACAGTGGAAACCTGACCTAACTAAGACAGCAAAAATTGTGACTGGTTAATCATCAGTTGCTTTTGATAACCTGTTAGTGCTTGGGGAGGTTTGCCTGAATGCTGAATAACAAATGAAACATTACCAAAAACTTGAATCCTTGAATGACAACAGAGACTTGATTGCTAAGAGTTAATGACTCTAACTCATCCATATCAGTGTTGAAGAAGACTAGAAGTGGCAACTGAGCCTGAAATTCTGAATGCAAAACCATTTCACACATAGAAAATATTTACAATGAGTCCTGGTTAAAAAAAATTAATTATTGAAACAGCATGTTTCAGTTTTACTTTTGTAAAACTGTGGGCTTTTCAAATCAGCCAAGGATGACAATCCTACAAAATCATCCACAAATGATATTTTACAAAATCAGCCAAGGCTGACAATCATAAATCCTCTAAAGCTTTAAATGAACAAATTTATATAGAGAGCTTTCACCTCTTTCTGTGATGTTCTGCCTTGTCCTAATCATAACATCTGGTATTCTTCAATAAGTATTGGGATTTCTTACAGAAACATTCAAACTTTGAACATTTAATTTAACATAAAATCTTAGCAGTCCCTGGCACATATCAGAGAGACAAGTTGCTATCAGAAGGAGTTCCATTCTTCTTTTTTTTCCAATTATTTGGCCCTGGTGCATGTCAGGCTGTGAAGGTGCCCCATCAGGCATGCCTGACTAGATCAGAGCCTGAAGGCAAGGTTGTTCAGCGCTATCCTTCAGTAAATATATTTCATTGGAGATCACACTTCTTCCTATCTTGTCACCCAGTCATCAAATATGAGATGGATGTAAAGAGAGTGTAAAGGCTGTGGTTCTTTCTTAGTTCTGCTTTCACCTTCCAATAGCTCTGGAATCCTGTGCAAAGAGTAAAAGGAAAAGCAGGAAAGGAAAGTGAGAGTCACGCAGAAGGAACATCAGTGTCCAGGAGGAGCTCAGGGAGCACGAATCCCTCATGGCACCTTCCTACACCACACACAAGGAGAGCACCTTTTCCTGCCCTAGTTTTGTTTCTCCACTGCTCAGGTTTCACACATGTGCATCCAGCACATCCTGGATTTAGTGCTAGAGGTGAAAACAAACTGGTCTCTGGGTGCGAGGTCAAAGGCCAGCTCATCGGGACGGCTTCAGTAGGATTTCAGTCAGATTTCAGAATGAGAAATCCCCTTACCATGCTTTCATTTAATTGTTCTCACTGTTTTCTCCTCCCCCTAGTCTCCCTTTCTTTCAGCTGGTGGCACTGCTGCACCATTTGTGGTGCTCAGCACAGCTTCCTCCGCCAGATTTCAGAGTGTATCTTAACAAGTAATTAGAGCAATTTTCACTAGCTCATGCTGTCGGTTCTCCAGCTCCTGCATGATCCAAATGGCTCTCAGGGGATGTTACATTATGGTTGGCTTGTTATTGTTTGTTCCAGGCCAGTGCCACTAGACAAAAGCGTTATAAAACCGGTGAGTGGTATTAATCACAATTTCTTAGATGTCTATGTCTGCAATGTCCCTATTCTCACTTTCCCATTTTTTTTTGCTTAGCTCTCATTTTGTTCTGAAAGAACAATTAGGATGTGATGTACAGAGTCCTGTGCCATACAGAGCTCAGCAATAGGGTCAAATATTTATAAGGTTAAATAAAAAAGTAAGAGAGAAAAACAAGCATTGTACTTCAGCAACTGCACCTCTTTGTTAGGAATGACTGGATTAGTACCCAAGATCTTCCTTGCAAACAGCCAGAATCCCACCAGCTTTGAGTATTTCGAGACCCTAAATTCTACTGAAGCTTAACGACCTGCCCATTGTGTGTCTCCACATCTAACTTGACTTCAGCATACAATGCAGAATGTCCCCTGCTGTGCAGCCCCAAAACAAGCCCCTTTGAAAATAGTATTTATTCCAATTCAGTTAATCCTTATCATTTCAAAACTCGAATGGCTTTGAAATTCACAGAGATATAACCCTATCCCTGTGGCAGGAGATTCAGTCATGTAAAGGGTGCAAAATAAACAGAGTAAATATAACTTAATTTATTCCGTTTCTGATCTTATTGATTTCAGGTCTGGGGGCTTTTAAACCCCTTAATTGAGGCAATAATAAGTAATAATAGGTAATAATAACTTTGGCCTGTCTCCCTCCTGGGTCTTTTCAGCACAATGAGGTGGATATTGAGTGTTATAAGAAAGAAACCTTCCAATTGAAAACCTGCCAGCACAACTGAGGATTCTCTAAAAATATAGAAGAGAAAGAAAAGACAATCACTTTGATGGGGTGGGTAAAGACAACTGGACAGCTGTTAAATACGTTTTGAAAAGAGGAATATGATCCTGGTAGATCATTGACTGAAGCAGCAATGATAACAAGAAGCCTGCATTAACATGGTACTTTACACCTTCAAAGTGCTGTGTAAACAATTACTAATTGATCTAGTCAAAAAAGAACTGCTTCCAGTGTAATATCAAGTATGTAGTCACAAGAGAACACATTATTAACTCAAGGAAGCAATTTATTTCAAAATCTATTACTATAAATTATACCAGTCTCTTTTTCCTCCTTTTTAAAGTTATTCCCTCTGCAGTCTGATTAATGCCTGGATTAATTTGCTCAGGATTTCTGGAAATTTAGTAAGTGCAAATTAAATAGGAGACTGATAGAAATGTCAGAGGTAATTGATGGTTTAATGGGCATGAAATCCGGAAAAGAAGCCAATCAGAATAGATTCACAAGGACCTTTTTTGAAGCACGAGGGTAAAGGCTCATCTGGACTCACTTCTTTAGACAAGTTTAGTAAATTGTGTACTGTGAGTACTCTCTGCTTCCTAAGCCCAAAAGGTGTATCAGATCAACATAGCACTTTTCCCATTAACTCCAGACATTGCATTATTTCCTACCTCTTTTTTATCAACATTTCAAAATTATGACATTTTCAACTGAATGGTTGCATAAAAGATTTCTTTTTAAATGATAATAAATAGGTTATATCATGCCACACCAGAATAAAAGTATTATAGACGTTTCAGCCTTTATTTTCCCCTGCTTGTATTGATACGGAAAGTTGTTGTTCCCATTCTTGGTTTGCCTGTTCCTTTAAACAAGGCCTGATCTGATCTCTGAATCGGGTAAATCCTATTAGTCCGTTTCAGCCATGAATACAAAGGAAACATTCCATAATCTGTCCACAAGAATCTAATCCACGTCTGTTTCTTAATGCAATACATACACAATAACACATATATTGTGTGTTATCAGGAGCCAGAAATGTCTTCATCTGTGCATGCTGCTAGGTGCAAACACCTTGTTTATCACTGTAGCGTTTGAAAGCCTTTTCTTTACAGGAGAAATAAGCTGGAAAAACACCAGCGAGTCTCAGCGTGCCCCAACAGACTGTGACACTCTTGCCTCAAAGCCTCTGCCATATATTTGAAGTCAGTTCCCACTCTTTTCCCTTTCTGTCCGTACCATGGAGTTCTGGCTGCTGCACTTGCACTACCCAGCCCACATTAGCCCTTGCAGGAGCAGTAAGTAAAAACCATTGTGATGCTGTCTGCCTTGTAAATGAGAAGAACAATAAGGAAAGTCTGAGTCTGACAGCCAGCAGTCCACGGTGATTACAAAGAAAAGGGACCGCATTTTTTACTCGCTTTTTGTCATTGTTATTAAGGTCAGTGTCATCTATCAAGATGCAGAGTTATTTCTGACACAGTTTCAAAGGTCAATTGGTCATGTGCAACGACAAAATAGATTCATGGAATAATGTACCCAAAAACTCGAGAATGTGCCTTTCCACTTTCTATTGTCATGCCCCTACTCATATTTCAATGCCAAAAATCAACAAAGAGAGACTTTTGAAAATACCAGTTGAGCAAACAACGAGAAGAAACTGCAAGTAACTCATTGATGTATAGTTTGAAAGCCATGGAATTTGTCCTTCTAAGCTACCATTCTCTTCATTCCAAATATCCAGTCAGGTTTTTAGCCAGGAGAAATATTTCACTGGCTCCCCATTCTACAAAGCAACAGATTTCTTTAAAAGGCTCCTATGAAAGTATAATAGGAAAACTCTGAGTGTAACATCTCAAGATACAATTCACTTGGCTGGCACTCTACCATCTTTGTCCTTCCTTCCAGGAGGAATCTTCTCCTGAGTTTGAATTCATGGGAAGTTTTGGGATAAGTCTGCTGAGGTTTCATCACCATACCTACCACATTTCCACAGGAAGAATTGATGGAAATGGTAATAAATGGATGAAGACTGAATCCAACAACCAGCAGGACACTGAATGAGAAAATCCACTTTTACCCTCTACTGTTCACTAGCTGCATGAATACAAAGCTATAATCCCTTCTGCCACCCTCATCCATCTCTCCTTGTTAGGAGAGCAGGACTATCAGAGCTTCCCATGTTCTACAGCTAGACAGAGGAGGATTCTCTGCAAAAAGAGACAAGAGGCCCTTGACTCCTGTACTCCACTCCTTTATGACAAATAAACTCATTGTTTTTTTGTTTCTCAGTGATTTAGCTTTAGAAACAAGGACTTCTTGTCCTAGTGAGTTACAAAGCTGAATTTCCAGGGAATAGGAACAGTCTAATTCTCTGAACTGATCTATCTATGACATACATTGGATGGGCTCTCAGCATCCAGGTTCACACATCACTTCTGATAAGTGACACAGCAGAGTTATCTTTGTGCATTTATAGACAGAATTGAGCGTGTAGCCAGGCATGGGTGGGTACCTTCAGCATTTCCAGTGCAGTTTAGCCCATTGCATTTGGTAACAGCTCATTTGCAGGCCCCCGATATAATGTGAGTGGTCCTGGCACTCATAATCACCGCTGATCAGTTAATTGCAATGTAGTACCACCATTGGGGTATGGAAATTATATGGTAAATAATTACCAAGTAAACAGCTGCTTTTGTTTCATTCAATTTCGCAGCTTTGCAAAATTTGTCATGGTAGCTCATAAATTAAAGGGATCCCACAAGTGGTAAAAAGTCTTTACTATTAAAAAATTCCTTGAGTTTTTTCTCACTTCAGACGTCTGTAGTAAAAAAGCCAGAAAGCACATGTTAGAGGATGCATTATACCATTCAATTTGGTGTACAACAACCAAAAAAGAAGTTTATATGGAAGGCTATAGTTGGAAATCGATCTGTGGGGCACAAGACACTGGCAATTCCTGCTAAATTCATTGTTCATAGCCAGGAGCCCCGGTTTTCTAAACAAAAATAAATACAAAACTAATGTTTTGAATTGATTAATCAGACATATTCAGTTTAACAGGAATCAGGATATATGCACAGATCAGGTGTTAACAGCCCGTTTAGTTCCACTTCAGACACAGTGACAGGCATCAGGTACTGACAAAACAGCTCCAGAAAGTAAAAAAACCTTCATTATTTAACTGTAGGATCAAATCAATCATTCAAAAGTGACACTGTGAAGAGCTGGAGACATTTCTGGTTTATCTTTGTCAAAAGTTCAGTCTGTCAGCCATTGGGAAGGGCAGACCTTGCTCTTTCAAACATTGCACACTCCAGCCTGTCTCCCCCAACAGCTCAGCGACCTCTGTACAGAGGGGGAGCCCCATTTAACCACCCAGTCACAAGGGGTTTATTCCTCTGTATTCTCAGGGTTTGCCCTTCCTAGATAAAACCAGTACTGTAAACTCAGCAGGAGATTAAGACAAAGTTCTCAAAACCAATGGCTCAACCATTGTCCCTCGACAGCTCTCAAGTGTGGGATCGAGATAAGGCACCTCTCAGAAATAATTTCTTTTTTCCTGCTTCTTCCACTCCACTGCCTTTTAGACAAATACACTGGGTTAATGCATCTAAAGGCCTAATAACACAGAAGTTAAAAGACAATAGTCAAAATTACTATAAAATATCTTCAAATTCTGTCATCTGTTTTCAGAGTTTTTGTAGTGATCACATATTAAAGGTACAAAATTTTAAAACAGGCTTCCCAGTTATTCTCTTAACTCCTGTTACATTGCGGTTCCTTCTGTGAAGAACATTTAAAATATTTGTTAGATTATTATTTTACCTCTGCAAAGACAGAAATAACCTGGTGCCAAGACATATTGAGAAACTGAGTTGCACAATTTCTTTAACTCAGTGTATTGTGTATTTTCCACTGACAGACAAAGATCTTCAGTGAAAGGATTATCTTTTCTAAAATGCTGCGATTTGCGGGCACTAAATAGGTCTTAATGTCCCTTAACGGCCCTAAGAGATACTTTAATTGCTCATGCTAAAGTGTTATTCCAACAGCCCTGGGTGTGGCCTCGGGGCTCCGCTGAATTCCCGGCTTTCAGTCCTTGCCTGAGCCGCTCTGCACGCTCCTGCCTCAGGGTCTCCAGGCTTGTGCGATGGATCCGGACCCAGGCGGCTGCATCCACACTGCAGATGTGTCACAGTCGCCTCCAAATCCTGCCTGTGCCTCCTCCCTCGGCTGGGTTTTGAACCCACCTGTGGCTTTGTCTCCAGTCCTGCCGCTGCCCCTGTCTCTTTTTACCC
Source organism: Thryothorus ludovicianus (assembly GCA_013397245.1). Classification (NCBI taxonomy): domain Eukaryota; kingdom Metazoa; phylum Chordata; class Aves; order Passeriformes; family Certhiidae; genus Thryothorus; species Thryothorus ludovicianus. The sequence goes on along the minus strand of VZTB01004928.1, from coordinate 398,486 downwards.
CTGGTTGGGTTCCCTGGAAGGACCCGGACCTGGCTCATCCCTTGCCTTGTCTGGGGCTGTTCATGGGCCCTGTCATCAGCTCCTGTCACTGACACCATGGCCAGACCCTGAAGGACTGTGCCAGGATCAGTGAGGGCACTGCCCCCACAGAGATCACCCTCAGCACCAGTATCACCTTCCCTAAGTGGTAGCAGGCCATTAATTATAAAACAAAAATCTATAAAAGTGCTCTAATAACAGCGCTAATAATAATAATAATAATTTACTTCTCAGTCTTGGCAAAAAATAAACTAGAGATGTGGAACTTCCTTAGTTTCCTCCCTTTAATCAACTGAAGGTGAAACGAGTTGTTCTGAAGTCCTGCTCAATCCACCTCACAAAGTGCCTTCTGTCACAGCTGATTAAGATGGATGAGGTCCCATAAATATCATTTTGTATGATGTGCTGTAATTGCCATAAGCCATAAGTTAAGCCAATTTATTTTCAAAGAAAGGACACTTGTCAGTTACAGCCTTGAAGTTTCCATCCACTAATTGTTAAAATTCTTCCAGGTGAAAACAAAGAACTGGAAATCGTGAAGCCTTTCACGTGTAGGAACTTCTCAGGTGGCACAAGTTGAGAACGGCAGGGAGTCATAACCAAAGGTTACTATCTCAAAAAAACAACACTCGTTTTAACTCAGGTATGCACATGACCATCTAAGGAGCTGACCCTATTGATGTGTATAGAAAAGAACCCACACAAACAAATTTTCATTATTGGGAAAGGAGCTAATTTTACCTACTGAAAGTATACCAAACATTACATGCCAGCACAAGGCTTAAAGAAAGTCGAATACAGAAAATAAGATGGACTTGGTTTTTCTTTTGCTCAAGAGAGCGCATTTGTGCTGCACAGAGCATTTGCATTGTTGAACACAATTTGAGGAGACATATGAGAGTCAGGGGTCAAATTTCCAGTAAGTAATGTTGCATAGAACATAATTTTATCATTTATTGGAAGAATGATTACTTCTGAACTAACTCAATATGTCAGTATGTATAATCAATGCGTGTTGACCTATGGATATGCTGAGGTTTGTCAGCAAAGGCTCCCACCCGTCAGTGAAAAATCTAAACTCCTTTTATGTCAGCAGTGTGCTCCTCACTGTTCAGATGCAGCGGGGACTCTTCCCACAGAAGTCACATCGTGCCCCAGTACACACCGTCGTAAAGTCAGTCACCCCACTGGCTTTAATGGTGTTATTTGTTCATTACACGAGCACCCGGGAGCAGAACTGCTGTTGTGTGACCTCAGTGTTCACTCGGCATCAACAGAGCGACGCTGACTGTTTGCCAAACCTGAAATTGAGTTTTAACGTTGTTTTAAAGACCTATGAGGTTCTGCATAATTTAATAAGTTGTCTATTAAATTGAATTGCTGACTCTAAGGTACAGATATCATTCAATTCTGATCTATTGATCATACAAAAAATGCAGGCTAAAAGTGTGTGCAACACTTGCTATAAATTTCTATAAACCAGACTCAAAATGCGTTGTTGGCCAAGGTATGAAAGCCAAACAGGCATTCTTGTTTCAGCCTAAAGACCTGTGCTCTTGATAACTTTAGCCTCCAGGCAAAAGACAATTTCATNTTTTATTTTATTTTATTTTAAAGTACTTCAGACTGTATATGTGTATGGGATGCTTGTACACCTGAATGCTGAATTATGAGGACTTATGTTACATTGATAAATTGTTTGCAACATGTAGCATAGCTCTCACAGGCTGATACCAATTCAAATAAAAAAAGCACTTAGCTTTCAACTTAAGAGAGAAAAAAGACTGAAAATATTCAGAAAGATAATTAGATAATACCTTCAATATTTTGCTGTCATTTTGTTAATCACATATATAAATGGTAAAAACGACCATACATTCACTTTCACAAATACAATCATTTTACAATGACTGCCATTGTATTAAAGCATTCCAGATAAGTAAAGAATTCCCTGGAATTACAGGAAAGATTAGCAGAATAAACACTTCCAGGCTTTCTTGCTAAGTTTGTTTAAATAAGAGAGAAGATGGAGACGCTGAAAACAACTGGAGAAGTCACAAGTCTGAGAGAACGCCCTTAACTGGACGCTCCCTTCCCCGATGTCCTTCACATGAGCCCATCAGTAGACTGTTGTTTGGTCGATCTTTTGGACTACAGCTTCTCAATTTACCAGCCCTTATCAGCAAGGGGCCCAGGAATCCCAAGCCTGTTTGTTTCAAGTCCATTCTCTCCAAAAGACTCCCTGGAGTAGCTGCCATTTGCAGTTCTAGACAAAGGAACACATTATCACTTGCGTTGTTTTCAGCTCTCCTGAATCTTCCCCAGCTTCACTCGGAATCCCTAAGGAATCCTGACCTCTTCACTGGAAATTTGGACTGTAAAACAACTGATTTATATCTATTTTACCTACTTGTCTGCTACAGTCTTTGGAGCATTTAAAATATGTTTGTGAGCATGATTGTAACAATAAAAAGCGTAAAAATAATAAAAGAGATATTTTAATTGCTTATGATAAAGTGTCATTCCAACAGATTGAATGAAATGTTACCATCCTATGGTTCTGTTTTACTCCTAAAGAAGAGCAGAGCTTGGATAATGTGGATAGATGCATACACAGTTTGTAATTACGAAAAGAGCTGTCAATAACACCCCACCACTGTCACTTTTATTGCCTGACTCCCCCTCCCGTAACACCACCTCATTTGTAGCCATGGTAAGATGCCAAATTGCTTTATTTCCAAAGTGTATGACTACATTTAAAAAAAGCCTTTGTGTGCAATATATTCCACAGTGCTTACTCTCATTAGTATTGCCTCAGCATGCATGGATTCACGACCAGCATCCTTATTTCATATGGAGGCATCCTTTAAAGAAATTGGATGCTAGAGGGTCTATACATCAATGTTATGGTGCTGTATTTTTCACGAAATCTGTAAATAAGGTCAACACGATAGGGATATTCCAGATGACAGAATCTCTAATAGTTTTTGAGGAGCAGCCTGTTTCCCTTTAAAAAGTCAATTTGCTTTCAACCCATGCCTATTAAAAAGTGTACTTAGTCTAGCAGGGGCAAAGCACAATTCCAGCAGTTTTCAGGGCTCTGGGTAAATATTGCTGGGGTGATGTATGTAAGGCTAGCTGCCCACAGCTGAGGAGGGACAGTGATGGGGACTCTGGATCATTGCAAGTGGCTTTGTTTGACTCTGTATTTTAGAGTCTCAAATATGATGAATTCATAACTGAGATAGGATGGCAAGAGAGAATAAACAGCAGCATTGGCCTTGTGAGAGCTGCACTTCAGAGAGCCAAGAATGCCATTTCTGTTGCTACACATGAAAATTTAAATAGCTTAAGCTTCTTTCAAGACTTTAGACTCAATCCTGAATCCCTGGGTATCAGTGACTTCAGCAAATGGAAGGTCAGAGGATTTCACAATAGAGAGATTTGTAGTTTCTCCTCCCAGTCCCTGTTAGCAGCTAATTCGAGCCCACTACAGAACCTTGAGCTCAGGTCAGAGGTACCTGCAGGATCCAGGCCTCCAGGGACTGAAAGTCACCACAATAGATGGGGCGACTGAGAAGTAAATTGGGGGCGATAAAACTAATTCCTGGTGAAAGTGGGTCTACTGTGCAGAAATCACTACTGTAAAGAGAGGGCTTACAAAGAGGAGAAACAAAAAACAACTGAAAGAAAATACAGAGGTGGGAAATAGAAAAGCAGCTATAAAGGGAATCAAATGAGGCAGGCATAACCAGAGATAAATCAGTCCAGATATTCAGGCCAACATCATTCTTTGTCTTAGCTAGAACACAGAAAATTAAAATAGGAAAACTATATTAATATGAACAAAAGTGAATAAAGTGACCAGAAAAAGACAAAATAAATGAAATTATTTATAACAATGGGGTTGTAGTTGTGCATCACACACCTGCTTTCTGTCCCATTCTTATAAAGTTCCCTCCCTTCTGCCACTGATTGACTTGGATCCTGTAACTGTCCCCAGAGCATAGGGAACAACAGGTTACCAAAAATGGGTTAGCAATAATAACAGGAAAGGTTTGTTTCTGCTGATGAATTCTCATTGTACTGGTCAGTTAATCCATAGCAATTTAAGAACTGGTATCTTTCAAGAAATAAATTATTAGACAGTGGACATCGAATCTTTAAATTATCCTAATCTACTTTTATTTACAGTCCTTTTCAACAACTCTCAGTTTTCCTTTTTTTTTTATCCTAGTCCAAAACATCTTCCTCCCTAGAATGGAAAGTGAATCTGAGTCCCGTTCCTTTCTTTCAAGATTTTGTCTCCTGGCTCAGGCTCTGCCTGTGAGCCCATCCCAAACTGTTCATGTTCCTTTTGTTCCGAGGTGCAGCCACATGTTCCCGGGACCATTCAGGTGGGGAACCCACCTGCTGGGTCTTGGAGCCAGAGTGCCGGGACATTTCCCTTCCACACCAAAGAGGACACATAATCACTTTGTCACTTTGATGGCACCTATTTTACTGCAAAGGACTTTCCCTTTTAGAGAATCCCCCTAATTCCTTAATTGCTGTCTACTAAAGACCACTTGTTTTGCAGCACTGATTAGCTTCGGAGTGTATACAACCGTTTGTCAGAAGAAGATTTTTGTATGAAATAGGAATAATTTGTTTTACAGGATAAATCTCTCCGCTGTATCTTTGGCAGCAATATCCCATATTGCCAGTGCAGTCAGCTGAGTCCATTGCCACCAATATCCCCAAAGGAATGTGGGAGCCTAAGCTCAGTGCTCTATAGTGGAGAAAGGCATGGGGAGAATAGTTAGCTCACAAAGAAACTATTAGTGGCATTAGCAGAAATTAGCCACATTAGTGGCACCATTCAATCCCTCTGTGTTCAGTGGATTTCAGGATTCCTACTGTGACTTGCATTTTCTCATCCCTTGTTCCTAAGGAAGTATCTCAGGTTTTCACCCATACCTACCATACATTAATTAAGTCTCATAATCTTAGCTGGCCTGTTATGTAATTTCACTAAAGAGTCAGAAACTTTGCCAGGGTCTGAAGACATTGTTCCACTTTCACTCTTTTGTGATTATTGCTTCTGGTTCATCTAAACAAAAAAAAAATTCCTAAACCTTTCCTTACCTAGTCTTTCTGTTGTGTGGGATATAATGTAGCTTCAACCCCAAGAAGGCCATAGAAGGCCATAGAAGTGCCCATTCCATGACAGACTTGAACCCACCTCTCTCAACATTTTAATGCATTTTAGCACTGTAATATCACATTCACCACACTGTAGTTCGTGTTTATTAAAGGAATATAGGGATTTGTCCCACATAGGATACCACTTCCTAGACAATCAAAAAAGTGCCAGGCTTTTATCTGTCAATCCTTCCATCTTCCATGATCTTCTGGCAGAGATTTAACTACAAGAACAATGCTAAAGAATAGTCTGTAACTTGCTAATGTTCTTATCCATCCATACCACTAGCAAAGGAATGTTGGCAAATACAAGTTTACTCTTGCAAAAGTTGTTGCTGAAGTTAATATTCCCACGGAACACAGGAATAATGAAGCAGCATCTGGCAAAGTTAGACCCAAATAGAGTCAAAAGTCCTGAATCCTGCCATCAGTTCCTCTGACGTATTTTGTGTAATATTCTCAAATGAAATAAAACCAAATACAATATTTTTCTTGAGTCTCCCTTTGTGTTGAACAATCCTGCAGCACCTTTTAAAGTTCATGGGCATCTGCAGCCAAGTACTAAACACTTCTGCTATAAGCTGATTGGAACAAACATGTCTTGGTGTCAAACTTCCAAGCCTTATTTTAAACAAAGCTTTGGAGAAAAAGCTGTTACACAATTCTTAAAGTTAAATAGAATTTTTTCAAAACGTTTCATGTCTGATTGAGATGACTGCTATTCAGTATTTTATCTGTAATTCAGTAAAATAAAGAAGTCTTTAGTTTGCAGGCCTTTTTACGTACTAACAAAAATATATTTTAAAGTCTTATCCTGATACTGGTTGAGTCTTTGTTGGCATTTGGCATTAGATTTCCTAATGTATCTCTTGGAGCTCTTCCAAAGACGAAAAGAAGGGGAGAGAATAGGAGAAAGAGTGAGAGAGAAGAAATAAGGAAAGAAAATTTGATTTATGTGGGTTTTTTTTTGTTTTAATCACTTCTTTTTAAAATAACACACATCTAACTAGAGGGTTTCAGTGGTAAATGCTGAAATATTATAAGCAGTTCAAATGGCTGTGGATTCTTCCCATCTGTCATGGACTGCAACTGAGCAGTATAACAGAAAAGTGATATTAATTTCAAAACAAAAATAAATCATCAGGCCAAGTCTGTATGTCTAATCCTACCTACACTGCCCCACTGGTGACCTTTCCATGGCCAGGACAAATCATATTCTGCAGGGAATTCATAAATTCATTCTTCATGCTAGCTCATTTTGGCTCTTTTTTTTTGGGAAAAAGCAAACCTCAGATCCCTCACACTGAACCCACCACATTAATGTTTCAGACTTTGGCAATGCTAAGCTTCTCTTAGTATGAAAGGAGTCCAGCCAGACTGTTTTCATATTGAAAACTCTGAAATTGTCTACCAGGACATTATAAGAGCTAAGGCATTAGCAGCTGATGCCTGTCCCTAAAGCATTCCCATAAACAGGGATAAATAATGAAATCTCACTCCAGACATGCATAACAAACCAGGAAATAGACTTTTACAGATACAAGAATAAACGCACAGATAATTTCTGTATATGCTTAGCATCCTCTTCCAAGGCCTATGCAGGTGCACTTACAGGAACTGTAAAATCCACTGAATTCTGTTACACGGGGCAAGATCAAAGCTGCTTCTTTTCCACACAATTGATTCAGGCCAAGCTAGATTAATTTTTGAAGTTAGATTCATCCTGCTCTAATCTTTGTTATGTATAATCTTCATTCATTCATGAAAAGGCCTGATTAGTTCATGCTCCTTCTTTGAGAGAGACAGCAGCAAACAAACCCAGCAATTGGAACCTATTGGTAGAAGGAAAGAACAACATCATTCTTATTTTAAGAAGATCTCATCAATAGTCCAGAAAAGGGAAGAGAAAAGATGTTCCGCACAGTGGGCTACTATATGAAAACAAAGTATTTATGCTGCACTGCTTTGCTTTAAGACGTGCATTTTAGAGTGGGAAAAAAAGTAAAGCTTCTCACAGATGACAACTAAAATAACAGATATACAGAATATCTGAAATAAAACAGGACTAAAATACCTTTTGTGCCTGCAAATACAAGTGCCCAAAAGAACAGGCGTTTTAAAAAAGGCTTTATGTGACAAGGTCCAAGGCCAAACAAGATGTTTGTGTTTGAATCTGGGAAAGGACTCAGGCTTCCCAGATCCACATCTTAAACAAATGATTGGCCTTTGTTTGCTTCTGAAAATGTTAATTTGCACGTACAAGTTACTAGTGTGCACCTATGACCATACATGTTTGTGGGAGCAAATTTAGAAATTGCTTTCCCAAAGCTAACTCATGAATTCAAACTTATAAGAAAGTCTCCACACAAAAGATAAGTTTCTGAAGATAAAGGATCACAATTTCTAATCAGTTTCATTGATGTTCAGCGTTTCTTGTCACCGTGGTAACCTACACACACAATAAATGGTGTTTTGTTTAATCAGTCATGAGAAAGAAGTCGGGGCATGGTGAATCAGACTGAATCAAAAACAGTTTCCTTTACTGCCCTTATCCAAATAACTGCAGTGTAACTATAGGACAATTCCAGTCAGCAAGACAGGATCAGGCCGTGAAATCCAGATCTCAGTCCTGTTTTCAGACACTCCTCCCAGAAACTCAGATGAAAGTTTTACTTCTATTTCAAAGACAGGGGTTTCTGCAGCATGGGATTAGTTCAAGGTTCAGATTTTATCTTGCCTTTACCATAGGTGGCTTGCGCTAGGCTGAAGTCCAGCAGAGGCAAGAGATGTTCAGAGCCAAAAAACTCAAAATAATTTCAGGCTCACATAGTAACTGCAAATAATACATGAAAAAATAATTCTTAAATAGAGAAAATGTCCCAGATTTAATAACAATGGAAATAAAATTTCCTTACTCCAAGTCAATGCTTTAAGGCATCTATGGCTGGAGTCTACTTTGCACCAGAGAAAAGAAATATAATTAGTATAAAGTTATACATTTTTAGATAGAAAAATAAAAATCATGTAAACTAAAGGCATTGAGGAATAGAAAGATTTCTGACATTCTCTGAAAACATTTATAAAAGTGGCATTCACGTGGCTGGTCCTAAACCAGTTGTGGAGTGGAAAAGGATTACCTTTGATGTATGAAGATCAAAACCCTCATTTTTTTTTTTCAGGTAATAAGATCTCTCTCAGATGGATTTCAGTAATATGAACATGTTTTCCATGGCGTGGTAATAAAAATAAAACAATGCCATAAAACTACATCTAGGACTAAGTCGCTCTTGAATTTTTACTGGAATGTCAAACAAACTCACAGCTGGTGTTAAGAGTTTCTAATGTAACAGTGATATGCAAAGAAAAATTATAAAAGCAATGTGGGCTTTGAAATAATTTTGCAGCTCTGGTGACATCATAACAAGCTTGATCGAGTGGCCTATGATACAACCACAACTGTAACAATTTTTTCCAGAATTTCAGTTTTTAAAGGAGCTTTAGTAATGTTGGTGGAGAAGGAATTTAATGTAAAACTTTTCTTTTTATCTGTTTTCAATTCCTGCTCAGACTATACCATGAACTTTATTCCTTTCCCCTGCTAATTGTACCTTCCCTCCTAGAGGCACTAAAGCCTCAACATTATCACACTTCCATAAGTAACTAATTTTTCTTTCAAAGCAAACCAATTTTTTTTGAGTACTTAATCCTCAAATTTTCAAGTACTGCTAATTTCAGTATATTAGAGTATATTTCAATGCAAATACTTTAGAGATAGGTAAGATGAAAACAGAGGTTCAGTGTGTGAGAAGTGGAAGAAGTGGGAGAAGCAGGAACATGACCCTGCCATTCTGAGAGAGGGACCCCTTTTCACCCATTGAGTAGAATCTTTCACAGTGGTTTTTAAACTTCTGGGGCTCTTCTGTTCAAGGCAGGACAAGTGCAAGTGAGGACTATCAAATGCCATGCCAAAGCCAAGGGGAAACATAAGAGCAGAAAAAATTACTGTGGCTATCAAATTCACATTCCTCGTGGATGGCACCTTGGTAATAACAGCACACTGAACTTCTTTGTTTTAACATATTTGTTATGGGTTATTTCCAATGAAATGCTACATATTATGAAAGACTGCTCAGCCAGAAAATATGCCAAACGTGTTATTTTCTGTCTTTTGTTAAAGATCCTGCTGTGGCTCCCATTGGTATCAGGCGTGTAAAGGCAGGGAAACACCTGTACATTTACTCATTTCATCTATTCAGTGCACTCATAGAACCAAGTTTCCACTGCAGTCTTTGCTTTTTACCTAATTTTCCGTCTGAGCTGGCAGAAGATCAAGAAGGTCAAATGATTTGCTCGGGATCACATAATGAGTCAGAATCTTGAGGCCAGATTAAAGGCAGGACAGTCTCTGGCTCCAGTGCACGGGACTTGCCTACTCAGTAAACCACACCAGTCCCAGCTGCTCTCCCTCCTCGCAGGAAGGGAATATGAGGAAGTTTGTAGAGAATCTGTCTAAAGCAGAAAATCATCCAGCAGCAGGCTGTCTGTAGTGAAATGCTGGATTTAAGGTGGGGATAAATCAATACCCAGAACTGTGTGCTACCTGATACTGTACTTTCTATTTCTTATCCCCTTCAAATATCTGCCTTATCCAAGAAATTGGGAAAGGCTTTTTTAAATTTTTTGTTATCACATGTAATCCCTGAAGACAGAAATAAACAAAAAGAAAATATTTCACTACAGAACATTTCCTGCAGCTGCTGAAGTTCACACATTTATTCATTTGGTAGATGTAGAAGCTGCATCACTATTAGGTAAAATCACAGCAGAGAAGAAGCCTAATCTAGATGAATTACAAGCAAGAGTCAGTGTTTCAAATATTCACCACAGATACAAATTAATCTTCATGGCAGAATTAGAGAGCTCTTACACGTTACTGAGGATTCCTGAAGGGGAATTTAAGAGTACATATAATTTCTACTGGAATAAGGTAGGAGCATTAAGAATTATCACTGCAGCTTGAAGCTCTCAATTTTTTTAACATCTTGTCTGAGTTAATAAATTTGAGCTTTAATTAGGTAAGAGCTGAAACTTATTTTGCATGGGAGACCACTATAATACCAAACTTAAAGGGGAGGCAGGGATGCTACTCTACCATCAATGCAAGTTCTGCAGGAGCCTAGAAAGCCAAGGTACACTTTGTGTAATTAATCAACTACAGGGTTAATTTAAATTAGACACTATTCCTAGTAGGAATGCTGCTGAATACCTTTGAAGAAATATATGTCACAAACAAACAGATGAGGGACTCCTGATTTGTTTATCAGTGATGTCAGCCTGAGTAACCATTTGAATGCCACACTGGTCCCAGCTCTATCACTATTTACTGTTATGGCATTCAATAGATCTGTTACTTACAGTCTCACCAAGTCCGAGCCACTAAAAATTGACATTTTGGCCAGTCTAGCTCTTACCACTCTGACTCTGCCAGATCTTCCCCTTTGATTCCAACAAGCATTTACCAAATTCTCTGTAAAAGGCCGTCCAAAGGCAAAGGCCTAGGAACATTTCAGCATCTTCCTATAAGTTGGACTGTAAATGTCCCTGAATTCCTCAGTTCTATCACCACTGTGGTGTTCCTGTTACCAGCAAAATCCCACATGCAGGAGGCAAACTGGAGGGAGATCCTCCTCAAAGAAGATGCACATTCCTCTGCAGGAGGCACCTGGTATCCACATCCTAAATATTGCTCTCTGCATAGTGCTTGGTTTCTATCAGCCACAAAACTGCTTCCTGCACTGGTAGTGCAGAGACCAAACTGTACCACTGAAGCACAGACACAGAAACACCACAGCTTAAAAGAATGCCCTAAAAATAGATACACCCCACGTGATCCAGCTCTAGGATGCTCACACCCGAGAGGCTGCTCTTTCTCACCTAACCACTAGATCATAACAACACAGAACATGAGTATGAAGGTGCTGACCCTCAGGAAATGCCAACAACTCAAATCATAACAATGCACGTCCCCTGAAACACAGACTGCCATGAATGTATTCAACATGCCCTACCTTGGCTTCCACCAGAATGATGCATAAAGTTTAAGACCATTTATTTTAATCATATGGCGCTCACTAGTTTGCTAGCAAGATGTACAAACTATTTTATACACCTTTAGGGTAAAGGCTACTTTTGCCAGCTTCTTGCTTAGAACCTTCAGAACTAGATCACAATGGTGACACTGACTCATCCATCCTAGAGCAGGAACATTCTGCATTGCTGACACAGGTCAACAGAAGGAATTCCCTTGAGAAGGAGAATGTGCTTTCTTCTCCATGTTGCACTTGTCTGACCTTATTTTCTCTAAAACAAAGGAAGATCACTGTGCATACCAATGTGTTCCTGCATCTCTTTGTGCTTCTCTGTGCATATGTGTGTGTGTGTGTATATGTATAAATTTGCATATTAAAAGCTTGACAGATTAATTCACTGTGTGCACGCTTGTTCCCAAGGAGCACGCCAAGCATCTGGCTTAATGTACAGTGGGAAGGGCCTCCAGGGATGAGCACAATACTTGAGTCTGCCCAGAACAAACCACCACCACTTCCACTCACAGAGGATGTTAACAGGGCCATAGCCCCCAGCTGCTGCCAGCACACTTTCATTTAAAAGTCACAAGATAAAGTTCAACTTTATAATTCCTTGTAAGTTCACATAAACAAAATTGACTCATAGGAAAATTGCTGGGACTTAAAAGCTGTGAATACAAAAATATAAAACTCAGATTTGAGGCTGACAATGGCCTGGTCAAATATGCACAAAGCTCTTGATCATATATTATGAATGTCAAGTAAAGGAAAATGTTAATATTCTGATTCCTCTCACGGCTGTCCGTGACCCAGTTATTTCCATTAGTACTACTCACACCCTTAGTGCAACATTTGCTTTGGCAATCTGAAATTGTCTGAGGTGAAACTCGCATTATATTATCATCTATCCAACAAACTGATTTTTTAAAATACAAGAGAGGCAAGTGCACTGATTAAAATACACTTTCTACTGGCAGTGAATATCTCAGCTATGAAGAAGCTATATCTACTTTGCTCAGGCAAACTTGTTGGCCTGTTCATTGAACACAGACACCTCCTTAGCTGTGATCAGAAACCCTAAACAGACAGGAAAATCAGTGGAAGTTATTCTTATTACCTTGCTTGAATGGAATTTCAATGCACTTAAGGGACATATTACATTGTTAGAGCTCTGCAAAGATTCCTTAATTGTAAATAAAAGCAACACCTAAATGTTCTAAATGCTTTTTATTCTTAAATTAGTAGTCATCACTTCTGGGGACATAGTTAATCAAGCAACACAAACCAGATGAATATGTATTTTCTTTTGCTGCAGAATAAACACTCATCAGATTTAATAAAAGTTATTCTGAATTCATGTTGAATCAAAAAAGGAAGAGCAAGCCAGTTGTGACTGCTCTCCATCTGCTACAGTGCTGCTCTCAGGATCGTATTGCACATAACACCTTCGTGTTTTGGTTCAGGCTCAGCTGACGTAATTGTGGGCCACCATGTGACCTCTAGGAGGAACACTGGCCAATGTGACTTGGGTGTATCCTGAAGACACAGAAACAAGAAGTCAAATAAAAAGAACTTCATAAGTATGGCAGCTTCAAATTCTCATGACTTAAGCAAATCTCATGATGCTTTGGAGGCTCACTGATGGGCAAGGGAGGAGAAGCTTATTCTTGTGGCTGGCAATGCTGCTGATATTTTAGAAATGATGGCACCAGAAAGACACTTTGAGAAAATCTAGCACTCACAGCCAAGAGAGAGGCAAAGTGCCTTGCCTTCCAGAACCCTCAGAACTGCCCAAAGAGAACAAATCTCCAGGTGACCCCTGTGGGAACCTTTTCTCTAAAATGACCTGGTATTTCTACTCTTGGAGAGATAGACCTGGGAAGCTCACACTGCCCAACACAATCATCCTTACAGAAACCGTGGGGATTCTTTTTTAGAGTCAGGAAACAGCATTTCCTATTTCCTAAAAAAACTCTCTCTAGGAAGTGTTAGATTTCAGGATCATGCATATCCAAGGATGTCCCTCCACTCTCCCTCTTCCAGACTGAGGGAATAATACACATACACAGATGGACATTTTTACTTGTAGATGCAGAGTATGATATTAGACCCAAAATTATTACTATTTCACCCAAGATTTTACACACAGAATACCATTAACTTTCATTAGTAATGACTTTATTTCAGGCTCACAAAATTCAAGAATAGATTTGTCTGAAAAAAGTTTTCACTTGTCTTCCAAGTGAAATAAGGCATTTTTGAGTGGCTGAGTTGTGCATCAAGAAACAGAATTGTAAATAAGGAAATATTTTGACTAGTGCAGAAGATTGATACAGCACCTGATAGCTTTCATTACGTAAATCTAATTTATTTCAGTAAACAAGTGACTGGAATCATGCATCATTTCTAAACGAGCTGACCCTCAGGTTTACATGGTTGGCTGATATGGGTTTGAAAACAGGAAACTCCAGCTGTAACATGAGTGACCCAGACAGCAAAAAGCTAGACACCAAACTAAATTGGAAGGCAGGAAGTCAAAGTTCATGCTCATACCACAAACAATACAAAAATAATGAAGTTCCTCTGAGATACATTTTGGCAAAGCCAAATGTCATTGTGAAGTATAAAATATAAAAGAACGTATAATATAAATGTTTATAGAAAAACAGAGAAAAGAATTGTTGACAATTTTCCAACAGTGTTCCAAGGAGCTAATCTATCTGCATACATTTTCATAAACACTATATGTCCACTATAAACTGAATGCTGACAGGATGCCTAACTCCCTCAGGTTCTCTTAACAAGGCTATTCAAAAGCTCTGGGTTTTGATATCTTTATTCTTTGGTTTCCTAAGCCTTGATTTTAGTTCCCCCTCAGCTCCCAGAATACTGCTGGAGTCCCTGCTCTGTTAGGCACTTCTCTTCTGCTCCTCTGACACTCTCTTGTAAAGCAATGTTTACTTCTCTAAGGACCAGCCTCTTGGCACTTTTGAGCTCTAGAGTGTTCCACAGGTTCACACAAAGCCTTTACAGCTCACATCCAGAAACAGATCACATCCTGTTTGCATCAGAGCTCCCCAACGATTTCCCCAGCAGCTACACTCAGGCTGCTGCTGTTACCTCCTGGGACCACATTTGTGCACAAACACCACAGAGACGAGGGGATGTGCCTACAGCAGAGCCAAGTGCTCATTCTGGGGACAGAACAAGCCAGTGCAGAAGGAAGTCTAACACCTAACAGGGTGCAGCTCTGCAAGTCAGGGATAACTGCTGAAGCAAATTGAGAGATTTACATCTGAGCAACTGGTGGTTGCCAGAACCCTCATCTAGACCCACACAGATCCTGCAAAGCAGGAGTTTTATTCTGCACTAGGGCTGCAGAAGTTACACTCAAACCTTTCTAATTCCACTCTGCAGGAATCAATGGAAGCAATAAATTCAATTTAATGTACATTTAATTTAGCTGGAACAATAATTCATCCCTAGACTCCTGGCAAGGTAATCTGTCTGATCACCTGCTACGTGTTCCAGCTTCAGGGCTCCTCTGCATCCTTGTGTTCTGTAACCAACCTCCCTTTGCTCCAATCTGTCCCACAGCCTTGAGCTCAAAAACTCCAAAGGTAATTTCTGCCTCTCTGAGAATAACCCTCACTCCCATTGTGTCCATAGAGAAGGAAGGATGGATACAACTGCACCCTGTATATCCCACAGAAGATATTTCTCTGCAGAACTCAGGCTCTGGAGCCTGCAGACACAGAAGGTAAACTCTGCATTGTCAAACATCTGCAAGAGCCCACAGCTGATCTAACACTTCACCACACAAACAACATAGGTATTTTCCACAAACCTTGCTCAGATGACTTTTTCTCTGAAGTTCCTTTTTAATCTGGTTCGGTTTTTTTGCTTTCCAACTTCTTGTGTTTATTCTCCTGACTTCTTTATTACAGTGAATCTCAAAAAAATATTGTCCCCTGTTAAAAGAGTGGCCATCAAGCCACTGCTGGGCTTAGCCATGCCCTAGTGACCTCCTGAAGCCAAGGGGCTTCAGCACATGCATGTCTTGTGGAACCAACTTCTGTTTGAGCATATGGAGAGATTCTTTTAAATTGCAACACATGGGAAAAGGAAAACTGAAATAGGAAAGACTGAAATAAAAGACAGGAATTTTAAAAAGCTTCCTCTTTATTGAATATATCTTTTCATACTAGGCTGGGAAATTTCTGTATAAAAAATGTTTTAACATTTGAAACTCTAGTAAAATACTGCTAATTCACCTGGCAAGAGTGCAAACCACATGAATTCAGAAGCTTTCCAAAAGCTTTATTTCTGTTAAATTACTGCTTACACCGAGGTGATTAGCACATCACCATTATTAGTAATTATTTTATTCACAAGAGATGTAAAATCTCTTCAAGATAAGGCAAAAACTACAATAACAAGTGAAGTTTCCTTTGTCGTCAATATTTTGTAAATGCAAAATAAAATGCAAGTGCAAAGTGCAGACCCACAGGCTTGGGTCTATACTCTGAAGATAACAGACCATTTGGCATTCTGAAAATTTACATACTAATTTTGAGATTATGGAGCCATTTTTCAAATGAAACTTTACTGCCACTATTTACTGTTAAATGTGCTATGACAACACTGAACTGGGTTTGGTGATGCAATAGCACAGAAAGAAACAAGGCAGGAGTGTGGGACAAACTGGTACCTGCATGCACATTTATCTCTAGAAATACAGATATGTAAATATCTGAAAACCAAACACAACATTTTAAGCTGGATATTCAAGGGCTGGCAATCATTTTAAAGCTACAAGGGCTCAGGCTGAGCTTGAAATGTGAAAAAAATTGGAAATCTTATTAAGGCAAATGAATATGTTGGAAAATATCTCAGTAACTATTCAGTGAAACTTACTTTATCCCAATTAAATGCTACCTTCGTATTTTTCAATAAATGCAATTAGTAGAGTCACAGCAGTTTCTGTAAAACTTCTCTGATATATTTACAATGCTTTAAACCTTTCTTGCACACAGTTCCCCGTAAGATGAAGAAGTCTACAGTCTCAGGAGAAAAAACTTAAAAAGCATTATCAAAAGGGATAAATGGATTTAATGACAGGTTTTGTTTTACTTATGCCTGGTGTTTTTAGATTTTGCAACTTCAGTTGCGACAGAGCTTCAATTTGTTTCCTCACTCAAGTAATTGAAGTTGCAATACTGTTTCCTGAATTTGCAATTTCAATTTGCTCATTCTTCTCCTGAGACTCATCTTTCCTCTTCACAGCAAAGGTTAACAGAATCAGCCAAATATGTCTTATCTGTGTCCCAGATTGGATCAGTGAGAATTAACAGAGAATGTTCTGTGCCTCACCTGGTTTGGCATAAAGGGATTAGAAGTGTTTAGGAAGGGAAAATAATTATTATCCTCTGTATTTAATTGTGATGAGAGGTTACTAGCAATCACTTCAGGGAGAGAAAAAAAGCTTTTACCCAGATATTTACAACATTTTCTAACCAAGATTTTCTAATTCTAAAGATCTGTATGCATGAAGTGCACAGAATGTGTAACTCAAAGGTGAATGTTGCACCAACATTACACTGCAGAGAGTCTTGGTGCAGCAGTGGCAGGTACACAGAGAGTGCATCCCACATCTATGTGTAATTAAAGGTATCTTAGGTCATTGCACAGATATTCTATGTGAATATAAATGTTTGATTTCCTCTCCCAAAGAAGCAGAATGGCTTAGCTGTAATTCAATATTATTGCATAGTTGAGGGCAGCCCTTTGCACACGCACAAACACACCAAGATACCACATGCACTTTGATTTATCACCTCTCCTCAAGCAGGCACACACTGTGTGGTTTGTGTTTATCTCCATACATGCCTATGCATTTACACACACTCACTTTAGACCACTGGTGCCTGTCAGCTTCTGTGCTATCTCAAAAACACTGTGAATATTATTTTGCTCTCTCTAATGTGCACACTGCCCAAACAAATCCCATTTCACAGCAAGCTCAGCGTGTGCAGCAGACAGCTCACAGGGGCTTCTCACTGCAGGCCTTGGGCCACTCTGTGGAGAGAAAACTTCACCTGCACCCAGGTTTTCTACCTCAACACCCACACCCTCCTGCCCTCCTTTACAAACTCAGGTAAAAAAGCTCATGTCTAAGTCCTGGCACTCCTGTGGCACAGCGGGACTGTGCTAACAGGGAACACATCCCCTTTTGCCATTCTTAAAGAAAATCACTTATCTTCCTTTTCCCCCAACCCAGCTTGAATGGAACCCAGCATCTTCAAGCTCTGAAAACATGCCTGTCCATCACCTGACCAAATGGAGCAACTCAATAACTAGCAGATGTGCAAACAAGCTCCCAGAGCATTTACTGGTGTGTCCCCCAGTCTCTCAAAATGCTGCTCTGCACTGTCTGGGACACAGCAGCTCTGCTGAAGCAGCCTGAAAAACAGGCACAGGCAAAGTGTAAATCCTTACAGCAGAAAAAAATGGTTTGCAGGAAGCCAGCTTTGCCTTCCCTACTCACAACAATGGGAATAGGTGCTTTTCCATGCACTGAACAACAGTAGCTCAACGTGTAGGTGTGCATTTAAATAAAGTTTATTGAAAATAAAATCTGATGGCATTTTTATTTAGTTAAGCAGCCTTGTGTGACAATTCCTTTCCATAAAATGAATAAATATCCAAGTTCACATATGTACTGTGGAATTTTTTTATCTCAAATGCTCATTCTTAATTTATTTCTCTCTGCATCCTTCCAGATAAGGAAATTTGGTATATTTTGGGTATAAATTCAAAACTAAACTCTATTAACTACAGAAAACAGCAAAAGCCTTGCTTCTGCTGTGGTATCTAAAATGGAATGGACTGCCTAGGCATGTGCACAGCACAAAGCACATTTCTCAGCTGGCTTCAAATCCCAGCCAAGACCACTCACAAGACAGAAAAAGAGCAGAAATGTGAAGCAGTAGCTATTTAACAACAATGCTTAAACAGCAGCAATATGTTATTTTGCTCTGATCTGAAACTGAAATATTTTCAGTAGAGTTTGGAGATGATCTTTTTCAAGGACAGGGGGAGAATTCTTCTGAGTTATTAAATCAGAAGAAATTATAGATTCAGAACATAGAACAAGATCAGATGCGTCCAACAACTCTTCTTCACATGTGCTGTACCCATCAAAGGATGAGGAGGCCCAACCTGCCAAACAAATGTTTTATATTGAGCTGGAGAGTTCCAAATGTCTCACAACAGTGTCAGATAAACAAAAGGAGACACAAGAAGGTGACAGGGAAGCTCTCACTCAAGTGTTGCTCCTGTTTCGAAGATGAGTGACAGACAAAGAACTTTTCCCCACTTAACAACAAAAAGAAACCTCAGACTACCCGAGCCAGACAGCCAGAAATATCAAGGTTGTGTAAAATCTTCTCTAAGATAGAGTAGAAAAATATATTTCTGGTTTAAAGAGAACCCAAATCAAAATAGCATAAATTATGCTTCCAATTGTAACTTCTAATAAGAAAATCACTACCAGAGTAATAACATTTCAATAATGTCATTAAATATTAAACTTTACTGACCACAGAGATTGCCCACTTATCAGTATAATTTCTTTTCTGCTAGAAAATAATTGTATCAGATAGTAATTGATTGGCCAGTAATAATTCATGTAATGAATGTAATAAATACACATTTAGCTCCGTGCAAAATTGCTATAAAACAAATCTCCTGAGAAGAAGCATGAGATGGCAGAATTAAAAAACCAAGGGACAACCAGCAGAGTACCCATTTTTTTTTCTGTGATGGATATTGACTTATGATACAGTGGAAGAGCTCAAACCACTGCCTGCTTTACCACAGTAAAACTGCATGACAGCATCAGCCAGGGCCTGAGGCAGCACCCCTGTGAGGGAGTGGGGCAGGCTGGGGTGGCTGGGGACACCCCAGGGGTGACAGTGGCAAGGAGCAGGGTCTGGCAGGGACAGCAGACCTGGCCCCACAGTGCCCACAGCTGGGCAGGGCTGTGGCACCTCACTGGTGCAAGGACTGGTGGCACTGGGGGTCCTGTGCCATGGGTGGGGTGGCAGAGGTGCCATGGGGGCTGCTAAGGGCTCTCAGTGCCCTCTGTGCCCTGAGAAAAAGTCAGTAAATCCTATCCATTGGGACAAAAATACAGAAATGTTCACCTCCAGCAGCCAATTTCCAAGGCAAAGAGACACCCAACATAAGATCTACTTTGATAGAGCCACAGCCTGGCACTGGGAGAGCTGCTACAAACATTTCCACGTTTGTTTTTTTGACTTTTTAAATAAATTTATTAAGGGAGAAGTCAGCCTGGGCATATCCCACAGTCCCATTAGAACCTGTGCAAGAATGGGAAACCTGTAAAAGCTCAAATGGAATATATAAAAAGCTTTTTTTATATTTCACTGAAGAAATGAACTTGTTTCTTTTGATGGGTACAACAATTTTCCTAATTTAAAAAATATTCCTAGCACTTCCCTACTCTTTTAAGCCAACTCACTTGAATAAAGTTACTGCTAATTTAAACCCATGTAAGACAGAAATCAGACATCAGTGCCAATGTCCTCGCTCTGTAAATCAGCAAATTTCCCTCTCTACTAAAAGTGAGATTTCACAGTCAATTTAAGCTGATCTAAGACTGCACTGCTCCTGAACAGGGCAATCCAACTTGCTTTTATCTCCAGCTGAGTGTTCCCACCACTTCCCTTGTGTGGGCTCTAGAGATCATACAGCCAAAGGATAAACAAGATCAGCTCACTGATCCTACTGAAAACTTACACTGAAAATACTCCGTTTTCAGCCAGGTTCCAGAGGGCTGGAAACACCCCTTTGTGTGACAATCTACAGTTAACCCTTGCATAAATTGTTTGTCAAACTTCACCATTAGACATAAGCCCAAAAAAAAAAGGAATTTATCAATAACTGAGTAACAAGTGAGATACTACAAAAACTTGGCAGTCTGTTGCAGGCAATTATAATATTTTAAAAGAACAATTTTTTTTTCAATTTAGAAATCCCCAGTCTTCACAGATGTTAATGTATAAGAAGCAACAATTAAAATGAAATCAATTTCAGCAAAACACTAATTTTGAAAAATGCATTTAAAATTCACAAATACTTAGTTTACATGAGAAATATGATCCAACATCATGAAAATGTTGTCACTCTCCTCTTAATTTTTCTTCAGTATTTTTCTTACCTGATTGTTTTAAAATTTTATCAATTTTTAACCTGGCATTGGAAATTTTAATTTGTATTTTTTTCTGGTATCTTTTGTTAACTCTGCTTATAAAGCAATTAGGAAGATCTTTTTTTCCCCTGTTCCCATCTTTCATGTTTGTTAGATTTTATCTGAGCATTATTGTGATAATAAGCATCCTGTTCCTTTCTGAGGTTTATTTTTTGCTGTTTCTCCTTTTTATCTATCTTCTAATGTGTGTTGCAAGATGAGGAAGAGCATCTTTTATGGCAGCTAAAGACACAGCAATAGAATAATGTGGGAAGAATAGGTTGCTCTTATTAAGTTACTTATATCATTATCAAGTGGTTTAATGTGTACATTAGACAGGCAATATGGATAAATAACATCATCCTAGGTAAAACTCTCTTCATTAATGATATCAAAATAATTGGCCAAGTTCTGAATTCACTGTTTTCAGCCCTATTCTGATGCTTGCATTTCATAAACACACATTTTTTAAACCTAAACATAGTCCTTGTAAGGATGATAGCCCATCTGATGAGGCCTCTATGCAGGTGGAATTCCCAGAAAGGATTTATTAAAAGTTTCCAAGTGTCCCCACACTGTCAAAAGTAAATTAAGGGCATCTATGAAGTCTCCTAAAACAAGATTTTTATTGCAGTCATAATTTTCATGCTGTAAGCACACAAATTAAGACAGGTAAATGTCTTTATTACAGGCCTTTGAAAAACAATCAAACAGTAACATTTGGTAGATACAGACTTAAACTTGATTTGAATTGAGGACTTAAAAGCCTCAGACAATCTGTCCTATTACTGTTCTCTGTAACATTGGGCTTCTTAATGTGTTCTTCTTCTGTAATGTTATTATGAATTGGATTATTACCAATTGCTTGGGTGTGCAGCCTGGCCCCTGTGCACTGATTTGTGTTTTTAATACAATAGCCCCCGTTCACACACTAAAATATCAGTCAGCATGTACAGATTATAAAAGTTCTGTGCAGAATGGTTCACTATCAGTAGGAGCTCTATGCTTAAACTTTATTTAAACATTAGGATTTTTATGCCCCAAATCAACAGCTGGGGCAAAAAAGATTACTTTCTTGAGAATGGGCAACAGTCATGTACACACAAACAGGTCAAATGAGTAAAAATGGGAAGAGCCTTCTTTTAGGTTGATCATGGCCAGACAGGGATTCTTGGAGATTATTCAGTGACTCAGTAAACTCACTAAATGTGACAAGATGCTAAACCACTAATGGTTTCTGTTCTGACCTTTTCTACTCTTTATCTTTTTGTCTGTTTTTTTATCATGTAACCTCTTAGGGAAGGAAATATTGCCTTCTTTTATGTTGGGAAATTGCCCAGAACATTGCAGACACTACCCAAACAAGGAGTAACTATAATAATAACAAAGAGAGGAGGAGGAGAAGGAGGAGGCTTACTTGACCCCATACCAGCATTCCCCTAAAGACTCCTGTTAGACTTGATGGAATGGTAACCTGGCTTATTGCTTCAGCAAAATTGTCTGTAGGAAATTGCACCAAAATAATTAATGCTGTCAAAATTTACAGCAGAAAGGGAGCATTGCTGTGCAATCAAGAGATAGCTGAACTTGTTTTTGAGTCAGGTATGATAGTGAGTGTAGCTACTTAGGAATATACAAATCCATACCTCTTGTCCTGAGACAGGGTTAAAGAGATCTAGTCAGTTCTGCTCCTGGCTTCATAATCTTCAACATGGTCCTGGCAGATAACTCTCTGTGCCCCCATCTCACCATCTGTGGAACAGAGATAATGGTTTTCTGCATCAGAGCATTTGGATATCTACAAATAAAATGCTGCATATGAGTTCAATATCATTAACATGACACATTCTTTCTCCACTGAATAAGATCTCAAGGACAAATCTTTCCCTTTGATCTTTTTTTCTGCAGCATGTCCTCTGCCAGTCCCCCAACAACACATTTTAAGTAGTGTATGAAAAAAAGGCCAATGTAATGAAATTAACTCTGCAAAGACCTCATTTTCCTCATTACATTTGATGATGGAGATTCTCTACTGTGATAACATTTTTTAACCTTTATAATTTCACAAAGTGCTTGTACCAGATTCTGTTAGTCCCTCATATTTCATGACATGTAGTCCCATTTATCTCCTATCTATGAAATACAGCACGAGCATGACATTTCAATTTTATAAACTTGCAGTGATACAAAAGGAACGCTGCTTTCCTGTGTCATTAATACCAACATCATGATTCAGATGCATGGCCTCCAAGTCTTTCTTTTAGGTTAATTTATTGCAGCAATAAACCAATTTCTTTGCTTCCTTCTAGTATTTTATATAACAGTGTAAAAATTTGAAAAACAAATCAAAACTTCAGCTATCCTTAAAACTCTTTTAATATTTCTATCACAGATGTGATTTTGCCTTGTGACTACTGGTGGAGCACCTCCCTAGGATTTATTTAATTTTTTTTTTATTCTTATGGTTATTTGATATATCAGATAGTAAAAGAATCATTTGTATAGTTGTCAGAATCTGTCTCCTTAGTTTAGGGTGATCTTGCTCTGTATTTCATAGAAAATGTGTACTATAAAAGAACACAGTTTCTACTGGAAAAAGCATTTGTAGGTAGGTATAAAAATAAATTTAAATTTAGAAATCAGGAGAGACTATGTGTTAAATAACTAATTCCTAATGAAAAAATTGCCCCAAAATAACGAGCAGATTCAAAGGTGTCTTTGACCAAGGCTGTATTTGCAGCTCTGTTATTGCTCCTCCCTCTTGCTACCCACAGGATTTTCTTGGTGCAAAGGACTTTTCTTCATCGCTCCATACTTTGGTGAGGTTTAAGTCCTGGGAAAATCACATCTGACTCCACAGGACTGTTTCTCCCATGACCCAGCTTTCAGTTTCAGTTCTGATTCTGGACAGTATCAGCAACAAAAGATTTTAAATTCTCACAGACTGGAAGTTCCTTTGTTGTCTTGGATAGCTTTCTCACTGAAAAATACTTCAGATACTGTATTACTAATATCAACAATTCTAAATGCCCACAAGCAGAAAATTTGAGAATTAATTTCTCACATCAGATCCAAATTACCCAAAATTTCTCCAGCTGGTGCAGGTTCAGACTATGATATGCATGGATTTGAACTTTTGAAATATAATTTTTTGTTGCAGATTGTGATGTTATAAGACAACCAAGACTAGTAGCATTAATAATAAATGCAATTCTGATGGTTTTAGTTAAGGAAATACAGCTGAATCCAAAATTACTCACTTGTATTGAGCATGTTTGATGGCAATTTTTTCTTAGCAAAGCTTTCAGAAGGAGTTTAAAACTTTGATTTTAAAAATGGAAGAAATCGGTGGGGTTTTATTCCTCAAGACCATTAAAATAGAAGGCTTTATTAAGTGAAAGTTTATGACAGCAAAAAAAGCCTTATAAGAAAATACTAGAAATAAAATATTAAAATGCAGATTAAGAGCTGCAAGCATGTTTAAAACCTAAATTATTCTGTGGCACTGCAAAGCCTGTTTTAAAGGTTATCTATACACAAGGTACAATGCAAATACAAATAATGCATTTCTACTAAGACAAAGCTATGCAAAGACACAAGTATAAAAGCACATTTCCTTAAAGCACAGTCAATGCAAAGAAGATTGTGCATCTTTATGTTGCTTTACTGCTTAAGGCAGTTGAGACAACTAGATTAAATACATTTGCATCAAAAATACACCTATAATAACCACAAATTTGTAAATCCAAGCATTCAAAATGATAGAAAATGGAAGAAATCTAGAAAATGAAGATTGCTTGTCATGCTGGATTTGTTTCTAATCCTATCTATTGTACTACAATTCCTACCCATAAAGAAATTTAAATCTATAATTTATGGAAACATCTATAACCTTAAGGTCATCACACAGAAATGCCATTATGTGGAACCTTGTAAAAATGTTGCCAGCAGTGCCTCTGCTGTACTCCATAGCTGGCATTTCAGCCAGGCTTCTGCAGCTCAGAGCCACAGTAACAAGATTTTGAAGTTTAAATCTCTTTAAAGGAGAAAAGCTGCTTTTTCATCCCTTTCTCCAAGCGTACAATATAATTGGCAAAGTATCAGGAATAATAAGACAACTGGTTGACACAAACCCCAGGAGGAACAGAGCAGCTTTTGTTCTGAGCTCTCATCAAAATCCTGGAAATCTTGCAGTAGGAAATGTTGTTGGAATGTACATTCTTATTCAGAGTTCTGACATGTTAGGCCTGCAAGATCTGAAATCTCTTACCTGCTTCCATAATTATTGTACATCTTTCCTTGTGCTGCCTGCAGCTCAAACAGCTCTAGACTTAACTATTTAAAATTCTCTTGATACAAAAGAACTACATTTCGTTCTTTATTAATGCATCATTATTTGAGAGAAAAAAACCCAAAAGATCTGCATTGGTTGTACACTTTTCTGTGCAAGTAGTTGGACCAAGTCTGTTTTTAGGTGTGCATGGACGTGCAATTCAAGCTCTCTAAAGCTGAGTTAGTTCCTTCTAATCCATGTAGTCACTTGGAGGAGGGCACCACTCCATAGAAATTACTTGAATTGTTTTTCTTCACACTGCCTCTGCTTATGTATGCTGTTAAGATTTCTGGGAAGTATCTCATAAATGATGAGAAGACTGAGTTGGATGTGTTCCTATAAGGAAGCAGTTTGCTTTGTACTAGATGCCTCTTCTGCCCTTGAAAAACAGAGGTAAAAAAAAAAAGCAGATTTCTGAAGAGAAAATATTATTTTAGCAAAGATTTCTCTGACAGAATTGATTGTACTGTATTTGTTTCTACTACTGTTCAAGAGGGGGGAAAAAGTCTTTAATAGAAATTACACCAAGAAATACTCAGCTCAAGGAATAAGTCCAAATCAGTTTTCACTTACAGCTGAAACCAAACACAGAAAAGCCTTGAGGTAAGAAGCAGAAAAAGTGTCAGTGTGCAGGAGGTTTCAGATCAATTGATGTCACCAACTGCCTTTGATTATGTCAATGAACAGAAGATGCTCACCATGAACCACAGAAACCAGGATGCCATCTGTGGCAGGTTGATGGCATTTTCTCCTCTCGTGTGACACCACACTGAGGCTTTATTTTTAGATGGGTCTGCAATTAAGGGAAGAGAAGTAGAACCTGATCACTGCAGCTTTCTTTCCCTTTCAAATTTCTACTCTCAAAAATACAACAGACCTCCTTTTAACAACACAATAAAGTTTTGTTAAAGGTCAGAAATAGTAGTTTATATGTTTAAGAAATCCAATGTATCATCTATGTTCTTGTAAGATGTTGTCAATTTTTTTCCATTTTAACTTTGCTCTTTCATTTTCAGTTTGAGTTACAACCACTTAATTTAAAAATCTAAGACCTGAGCCATCCTTCCTGAGTGGTCATGTACTGTATCCTTGGTTGTAGTGTTCAGAAAATGGTTACTGGTGTGAGCTTTCCAACAAAGTAATAAAAAATGCTTATCAATTATAATTTATCATTTTCTTACAGACCCCTGAGAGATACAAACATGGGAACATCATAAACAAAAGAAAACTTCAAAAAAGTGGATCTCAGTTCTATACAAAAATTAATTTGACAATAGAGATGTATTTGGTAATTACTGGATGTTCAGAATGTGTGTAGCTCCTTCTGCTTTCAGAATGAAGCTCGGGAGGGGATTTTTGAGGGTGCAGGGCTGAGGGAGAGGAACAAGGGGAGGAAGAGGGGGTTTTATTGTGGAGCTGCAGTTGAGTAGTCAGTGGCTGTGGCAATTGCTTTACAAAGAAATCATGCCAATGTAGCAAAAGGAAAAGGAAAATTACTCAAAAACTCGATTTCACTTCTTTGTTTTCATTCTCTTCACCAACTCTTATACCTGCAGCACGAATTCACTGATTTCAGCTTTCTAGTTATTTTAGAAGCACTACAATGATGCCAACTGGTGTAACCAAGTTCTTTCAGTTAAACAGAGAGAAGAACATTGTATAACTAAAATTCAGTTAAACAGTTCCCCAAATTAACTGGCGCTGTGTAGCCCAAGGCTATAAAAAGTCTTGACTGGGCCAGCAAAGTTCCAAGCCTGCATCCTGCCGATCTTCCTGCCTCAGGGAGCCTTTGTATAGGGCTCATTGTTACACAAAGCAGCTACTTCAGCAAAGGAATCACTGCAGGAATTTAAGTCTTATTTGAGGGGGTTATCAGAAGTCGTTGTTTTGATGTTTCTTAATTTTCAAGGTTTAAGAGAAGATATGCTAACCCAGGGTCAGTTCATTGAACTGTATTCTGAATTCATTGCTTTTCATGTTAGTTCTGCTCTGTTTGTTGGCCCTCATTATTTTTTAATTCATTTATATTTTTGAAGAAATGCCCATGCTTCTTTTTCATGAGAAATTTCAGAATATTTCCCTAACCAGCTGATAGGCAACTCTCTTTTCAGACAAATATAGATGGGAACAATTAACCCTGAAGTCATTCAGTTTGGATGTATACTACAAAAGAGGGAATATCTGCCTAAGCTACAAATTTATTTGCCTCCTGGCTTGATAATTTATTCCAGGCAAACATTTCTTCTAACCTCAGATACAGACATTTCTATTTGAATTGCAGTGATAAAACCATAATAGAGGTGAAATGTGACGTTTGTCCTAGTTGGTAAAACATTTTCCACCTTGATCACAAAATAACTGTTCTTCATCAATTCTTTGGAAATTTACTACAGATATTCATCGACTAATGGCTGAGGAGTCCAATTTTCTGTGTCTGCAGGTATAATCACTGTTTTGAAGGATATTTCACTAAACCTTCAAACCTGTGCAAACCACTGGAAGTCCATCATCATCTGCATGTTCAGTCCTCCCCATTCCTCTCATTGGGACATTCAGTTGGGTTAAATTATTTTTCTCCACATTCAAGCTCTCCCTCAATGTCGTTTAAATGAGGGACCATTTCATGCTATGTGATCTCAACTTCCCTTGATGACAGCTCTATCCTACTGGAACTATGAAACTGTCAACATCAGGAGCAAAATTTAGGTGTGCAGAAGACAAAAATAACTCAGTATCTATCCCACAAACTCTTTCAACAGAGGTCAGCAACCTCACCATTCATGGAGACAACTGCAAAGCTCAATATTTCCATCAAACAGCCCAAAAAATGGCTAAAAGTTTCTTGCTGGCTGGAAGTAAAAGGATAATATTTCGTAGATCTTTCAGTTTCAGAAAATGAGGAGGATAAAAGACAACATGGAATAAGACAACAGATCACCTTGATTTAGCAGAGGTGAAAGGTGTGCACAGTCAGCCTTTGGAGAATAATGCCTTGTAGTAAACTGAGCTGCAATAAGGTGACTTTGTGACTGTGACAGAGGGTCAGGCAGGCCAAAATTGTTGTGTCCCCTCTTCTTAGGCACAGGATTGCCACAGTCAATGTAAGGTAATTTGAGGTCACCTTTACCAACCAAATTTAGTTGTTTTTTTGGTTGCTTTTGGGTTTTCTTCCTCCTAAAAACCCCCAGCAGCCTAACTAAAGAAACTAACTAAAGATTAACTTATCATGACTGTTTCCTAACCCTGCTACCATGCTATGAGATCATCTAGTATTCAAGGTTTTCTTGGAGTCCAGTACACAATGTGTTATCTTTTCAAAAAGCATTAAGCTGCTGCAGTGGCAGGAAAATGGTTTGCCTGGAGTCATCCAGCACATGAAAAGTAGAGCCATTATCAAAACCCTGGAGCCTCAGCTGACAAGTTCTATGTAGCAGGGACCAGAGTGTAGCTTCTCTCTAAGTAAATTAAAATGTTGTGGTTTATGTCAATAGAAGTATGGGAATTTCTACACTGCATTAGGCCCTAGCACATATTACCTTCATTTGTCAGTGGCCGGGAGGAGAAAACACAACCACCTCCCCACCCAGCTGATAAATGTTTTGCTTTTTGCCCTCATGCCAGCCATTATATTTTCCATGGATCTCTCAAAAAGCATTTCCACATTAGTGGTAAGAAGATCTAATGGCTTGCCCCACTAATGTCAGTCTTGATCCTAGCAATGTAATCCCATTTCCCTTGTATGGGCTCCAATTCCACAATGAACCAACTTAGGGAACTAAAATGTCATAAGATCAACCCTACCAGGAAAAAAATAAAAGCTAATAGCCATCTATCCTTTTTCTGCCTGAACTGGAGCAGGTACTACAGACTGGACCAACTCTGGATATATACAGCATTCTAACAAGCATCTCCTCCTTTCTGGAATCCCTGTCTACTTTCAGGTTCAGCAATCTGAAAATCACAGCAGTGTTCCCAACACACCAGGGCAGTGACCTCGCTCTGCCACTGGCACTCAGGCACCCCAGCTGTGTGACTTCCTCAGCCAAAGAGCAATAGGTCACATCTATCTTAAGTTCATTGACTGTCCCCTTATTTTAGTCTTGTAAAATTAGAAGACAATAAGCTCCTCCTCTGTTTTCTCTAGGCCATTCATTATTTTATCATTTGCCCCCCTGTTATTCATGTTTGTTCAGAACTAACAGTGTCAGCTTTTTTTGTCAAGGCCCCTGCCCTGAAAAGTCTCATTACTCACTACTGGGTACCTCCCCTGACAGGGACAGCCAAAGAAATATTTTACTGATTTCAAAATGTACAGCATTTTGCTCACAGCACTGTCATTCATTTTCATAAATGCAAATCTGCCCTGCAGGAATTTGATTCTGTATTATTTTCCTGTTCATGGGTTAATTTAATTACATGTAAAGTCGATACAAAATGTAACTATTCTTAGGAAATAATATTTTACACCCATTCTTTACTGACATAAATTACAGTATCAAGTAAACTGGAAAAGAAAATCCAACCTAGAAAAATACAAGTATATTAATTAAAACACATTGTCTGTCCCTTGCTAAATTATACATTTCTAAATCGTTTAGAGGCATGCCTTTTCAAACAACTCAGGGGATTTGCAGTTGCCTACCCAGCTTTTCATTTCTAGGTCACTTGTTAAATCTACCCCAGGTCAGCTCTGACTGAAAATTATTACTGTCTGGCAGCTGGTTTGTAGTCTACATAAAATGAATTAGTGGTTTCATTCCACTTCCTAATGGACAAGTGGCCCCATCTTACACTTCGACCTGACTGACACCCCATTGACTACTGCAAGGAAAGAACTAAATAAACTCTTTTTATTCTGTAGGTAGGTCCTCAAGGTTAGCAATGAAACTCAGGGCTGCTACAGCACTACTCCACAAAAAATAAATCCCTCCTCCTATGGAAATCTTGCAATCAGAGCAGATAAAATGCTATTTTGTGAGTTGCTGTGGTGATTATTTTGGTCCTTTGTCATGTGGTTCAGAGGGGAATACACTACAAGTTGTCCTGCTACAGTTAAAAGGACACTTGTCCCCTCCACACCATTGCACAGTGCAAAGGGCAGAGAATGTGTGCACCAGTTCTTCCACATCAAGAAATCACAGGAACAGCTCATAGGCTTCCTGTTTAACAGTAGTAAAAAGAAAATTGTTATTTGATAGGTACAAAAATATATTTTAAACATTATAATGATAACATGGCTACCAAACAGATAAAGAGATTTCTTATTCAACAGCAATAGATGGAAATGATAACACCATCCATATTTGACTTCTGGTTGTGATCTCCTGGCACTAGGAATAGAACAGGTTTACATGTGTTGAAAACTGCCAATGTCACACTTGCACACACATTGCATTCCTTTCTTTTTAGAGTAGACACAAGCACAAAGGCACCAACATGTATTATTAAAGAACTTTGCGTCTGCCTATTTGTATTTAAAGTATTTCTCACAGAAATAAAGTGTAAGTAAGTCCATTATTTTCTCTAGTTTCTCCTGTCTTTTTCCCTTGGATGATAAATAAGTCTGTGTGACTCTGGTACTATCCCTGTCTGTACTGAGCTAGGACAAATTTCCCCTAAGGCCCCCATTTTTGTCTCCATTTTCATTTGTCATTCTGCTCAGCCTGCAGCAATTCAAACAGACTTGCTCCTTGACTGAGAAATCTTCACCTCTTCTCATGCAACAGCATAAGGTTGCTTTTCTATGGTTTTGTGACAACCAAAAATAAAAAAGAGGGACTATCAACTTCATCTGTCACCATCTTTTCATATTCTTGTCCCTCAGTGACCCCACTGTCTCTGTTCCTATTTATTTGCTTCTTCAGAACTTATTGTTCATCTTTCCTCTTTGTTGTCCTCTCTCTCTTCACTGTTTAACCTGAAGCAGCCCTCATTCCACGGTAAAAAGCTGCTGCCATCGAGGTGATTTCTCCACCTCGGGTACAACAGCAGCATCCAGGCTGTGCCTGGCTCCCCACTCCTTTCCCAGCTGACCACACCACTGTTGTGAAAAGCCAATGCAGAAATCAGTCTGGCTACTAGGGAGATTACACCTCTGGAACCAGCACTTGCAAGTAAATTATTGAGTAAATGATTCCTCCTTCTCTTATTTCATGGATGATATTTTGTGTTGGACAAGCTGTTCTGGGATGACTGTGCATGTATTACACTGTATATATACAATACTATTTTCACATGTTTTCATTTTATCTCTTCCCATGGAGCTTACTGTCTTTTAATTCTGTGGTCTCTGCTCCCAAGTTATCTTTCTGAGATGGAATTCACCTGTATGGGAAGTGGTTTCCATGTCATGAATACTTCAAAGAATCACAGGCAGACTTGCCAGTGTTTTGTTACCCAGAACTAAGAGC
This sequence comes from Thryothorus ludovicianus, assembly GCA_013397245.1. Classification (NCBI taxonomy): domain Eukaryota; kingdom Metazoa; phylum Chordata; class Aves; order Passeriformes; family Certhiidae; genus Thryothorus; species Thryothorus ludovicianus. Next base: position 367,160 of record VZTB01004928.1, on the reverse strand, counting down.
CTTTTCAGGGACTTTACATTAAAGACTGGGCATGAGGCCAGTTAAACACTCACTGCCATTTCTTGTCCATCTGTCCCTGACTGGGGTGTAAGAAGCTGCACAAGTTTTGCTTTGCTTTCAAATGGATATTATCTAGAAGTAGAGACAAGCTGTTGTTCTTTATTACATTACTTCTATTTCATTGTGTACATCCAATTTATAAGAACAGACACAAATGAGCATTCAAGTTCTACAGAGTATTTAAAATTTAAAGATACATTCTGGTAGCATCCAAGCTACAATAATTAACAAAACCAATTTTACAAAGGATTTGTGACTGTGGTTGTATTTCCCAATATCTAATATAATGCACCCGAAGTATTTGCTGCTAAGAGTGCAGCCTTTTCCTTAGTAGGGTACTAATTTAAAAATCAAAGTCTACGAACACAATTAAACCTTGCTTTTACCATGTCAGGCACTGACCTCCTCCTGACCCCCAGATTCTGGCTCTGCATGTTTACATTTTGCTTTTACTTGCCTTTGCTTGCCTTTGATTTCTACCTTTCCTAGAGGAAACCACCTTCCAGTGGCAGTAAGACAGATGATGGAAAGGCTCTTCTGTCCCTTTGTAAGATTTGAATTGTTTGTGTTTGACTCCTATTCAAAGACTAACACTTGCCTTTCTGGAATCTTCTCTACAATAGCTTATCTCACAATCAGTCAGAAACTACTGAATCAATGATTCTTATCTTGTGATAAGCAGCAGTACAGAACATGACTGATTTTACTCTAAGATACATATTTTCAAGGTACAAATACACTTGACAGGAGCAGTTGTTGTATTGGTCAACAGAGATTTGCTCACCAACTCTGGCATAGCCTGGACACTAAAATCTGACACTTGTGACTGCAAATTGCTTCTCTCTTTGAACAAGATCAGAATTTTATGAACTGTTCAATACTACTTTGTCTTTAGGGGCCAGAAGGGTACTTTCTCAGCAGCTCTTTGCATCTCACGTAAAACTGACTTTGCTACCCTAATAGCTCCTGAGACTCAAAAGAAAGAGTTCACAATTTAACAAAAGTGCACAGTATAAAAGTTACACAAATGCTTATATTCTGTGCTCATCAGGTATGTGATACTTTAAATTTCACATTGAAGCTATCAAAGGAACAGAATTTCAGATCAGAACTTAGCGTAATGGGACTGATCTAGGGTCAACAATCCCAACAAATCTGTCAAAGCAGGCAATTGGTTAAAATCCTCCTTTATGGGGAAACAGTTCCTAAAGCTCATTCCAGTGACAGTTAACAACTTGTTCATATTTTTACAGTGTGTATTCACCATGGTATTACATCCAGTCATTTGTGTGCCAATACTGGTCCCAGTATTTCTTTTCTTTTTTCCCAGATGTCTACTATCTTGCTTCATTGTCCCTTTCAACGTCCCTTTTGTGAACTGATGAAAAGAAGCTCTTTCAGCCTGTTCTTGCAGGAGCAGCTCTCCATTCTACACTTCACCCCAATCACCCTTCTCTGCACCTATTCCATTTGAATTAATTTTTCTTGTTAAGAATTGTAAAAAAATATTTCAGAAGACACCTTTTCAGTGTTCTGTTTGGCAGCAACAGCACTTTCTCCCCTCAGTATTTCTTTCTCCCTTCAGTACACCCTACTTGATGCATTCAATGAGCAATGTACAGGAGAAATTCAGACTCATCCTGCAACTGGCTCTTCTCTTTGTGTGTTCTCACTTCTGTCAGGTCTGAGGATATCCCAATTTCAGCAGTGGCACCTAATTTTCCATTAGCAGTGAATTTCAGGAGTTAACTACTTTTTGTTCCAAAGCTAAAGCAAAATAAACATTGTTCCACCCATGAACGTTGAAGAGTTCACCTGGTTGCCTTCCAGCAGCCTACTGGTTCCATTTCAGTGCCATCAATGTTATTTTCCTTTATAAATGTCTTCCTTCATATTAGATACATTGTACTGATTCTCAGAGTCCAGCTCAATGAATTCTCAGCACTTAAAGAGCATCCTATGAAATACTTTACTAAGGTCCAGACAAGTGGAACCTACTGCGTTTCATTTGCCTAGGGAAGTGATTATCAATAAAAGCTATTAAGTAGTCCTACCACAATACACTTTTATAAACTCAACTTTCTTTTTGTTCTATTTTTCCATTTATTTCTACATTTTTAAATAGTTTTCCCACCAGAGGTTGTTCTAAAACAACATCTTTGCACTCCAGTAAAACAACAAAAGCAATAGCAACCCATATTATTCTTTTCAGATGTGGGCTGTGCATTTGCAGTCAATAGTCACATAACTTTGTCCTGGTTCTGACAGATTTATTAAAAAGTAGCCATTTCAAGGCTCAACACAGTCCTTTCATAATCTGATGGAGCTGATAGGCTTCTTCTGATCTTCTTGAGCTTTGCTTCCACATCCAGCAGAGTGTTTTCCATTTCCATTCTCATTCACATTGGGAATCTTTGCCTTTGTGCACCTATTCAACACCTCCAATGTTTTCGAAAGGTGAGAAAAATCTATAATTAGTTTCTTCCCTCAGCTGGATTACATTACTACTACCACCCTCAGATCCTTTGTAGGTCTATATCAAAGCAGCAAAGAAGGATTGACAGGCTACATCCCAATAACTATTCTACTTTTCACTAAAATGCATTCAGAAATCTTTCTATGACTGACTCATAAAACATGTGTTGAAAACTGGTCAAGTCTTTCTTAATTCCTAGGATGACATGTTGACAAATTCCAGAAACTGAAGAGTCTCTTTCCAGATGCAGTAAAATGTTAGGTATTTTGCACTGAATATGATGCTTAAGTGGTTTCTGAGTGGTTTTTAGTTTTAAACCACACAGGAATCAAACCTTCCCAAAAGATATTATTTTGGTGGAATAAGTGTTATCAAGCAACCTTGCTTTAACATCTTCTTTGCTTAGAAGAGGGAATAAAAAAACAGAGCTTTCAAACCACAGAGAAACCGTTGAAAACTTAAAACCACAATGCCTAAGAGCAGACTGAGTCTATGATTACCTAACTCAAAATATGGTTTAAACTGGGCATCCTACCAAGTTTTTCACAGAAAACCAGGGGAAAATGGAGTACAAGTATCCATGGTTACAGTGACCCCTGCTTGGCACTTGAAGAGATCTTTCTAGAAAGAGCCAGGTAGAAACGTTTGTCAGGGTCCTCGGAAGTAGCAAGGCTTCTTCCTGTTTTTATACGTTAAAAAAAAAAAAAAAGAAATCGAATATAATTTGGTACAGACTGTCCTGAACACAGACTGCAGCCTAGGAGTATTTTTAGAATTCCCCTCTTGTATGTTTTTCACCATATTCACTCACTACTGAAAAATAACCTCAGAAATATAGACCCATCTACCTAAAATAATGGCAAATTCCTACAATAGCAAATTCATCTATAAATTGAGTATTTAGGGCTAAAATTTTTCTTCCCAGGTTCAGTTTTGCTGCATCCATGAATGAAGGAACAGTATTGTAGACTAAAGTTTTAAATGGAAAAGGTGTGAAGTGCAAATTAAGCTAAACTGGAACCATCACTTTTAAGCATAGGAGTTCCTACACTCCCTATTCTTGTGTTCAGGTGTACCTTGGGGTGATAAAAAACCTAAACACAGAGACAGTTTGTTCAGATGGCACCTTCTCTGTCTTGTCCACAGGCACTCACCTGTTCTCTGGTTATATGCAGGTTTGGGGAAAATGGTTTTTTCTTTGTTGCCTGATGCATAACTAGGCACACTGAAGCGTGAACAACTGTGCACACATGACCAAATACATTCATGACAACTCAGCTTCTAGATGCTTCTGGGATGAGTGCAACAGTCTGGTGAGACAGTGGGACAAGAACTGTTCTGAGTCCAGCTGGAGACTTCTCCTCTCCCTGGCAGGGAGGAACAGAGCTATTTACCTTAAGGTCCCTGTACAAGCCAAATGCAGTTCTCCTCGTGCAAAAGGAAAAGGCAGGAAGAGATTTCTAATGCCCTTCATTATCTCAGGTGCTCATCTTCTGTTCTTCATGCTCCTCAAGCATTCTGCCTCAACTTCTCTTGTAGAGGTGAGGGCTCCACAGTTCCTCATTTTGTTGCTGAATTCCCAATTCCCTATGGATTTGACCTGGATCAGGCACTAGCATGCTGTCACTTTTCTGTAGAATCAGCCAGAGCACACACCATGATGTTTGTATAGTCTTTGTTCCAGCCATTATGGAAATCATGTGGATGATGCCTGGTTCAGCATAAAGTTTGTCTAAAATTGCCTGTCCTCTTCCTAAAATTTAATCTAAACCATTGATGAAAGTTTAGCAAGTTCAGTTGTAAGAGATCAGCTCTTTGTGCCAAGTGACTCTTTATGTGGTAAGAGACAACCTGAAAATTGGATTTACCTCTCCATTAAATCAGAAAAAGAGGTTCAACATGCCAATAATTTCTTCAAGCATTTTTTTTCCTCTCAAAAGGAAAACCTTTCGTTGGTCACCTCATGGCTGAGAAGAAATCCCACTATGTGATTTAGTGTTTATTTACAAAGTTTAGGCCTCAAATTCTCCCTACTAAATTTTCAAATCAACAAGAGCAAGTATCACTATTCATGACAAATCAGCTCAAAATAAGGAGTGTGTAATATCATGCTTATTTCACTGGCAATTAATGAACAGAGAAAAGAATGTACCTGTCATAAATATTCCCACAGCTCTCCATCTACATCCTTGTATTTGGCTACAAATTAATGGATAGAACAGGCTGTATATGAGAATTTGTTCATGGTATTTCACTAAGTACTGCATATAGAAGACTTGGCAGCAGAACCAAAAATTTGTCATCATCTAATGGAGATTTTTTGATTGTTTTAGAAATGTTTGGTTACATTTCAACAGACATCCTAGTTACTAAGCTAATGCTGATATTTCTTCAGTAGAAAGGACTGACTCAAAAATGTAAGCTCAGTCTCACTCTTGCACATATCCAATTGCATATGGCAAACCTGATTTCTAATACAAGGAAAAAAATTTGGAATTTTGGAATTCTAAAGTGAATTATCAGGCAAATAGCAGGAGGAGAGATCCAAAAGAAAAACTGTGGGAATGCTTATCACTAAATTTGAGCAACCTTCCTACTTGCTGAACCAAGAGAAATCCTGGATTCAAGCATCTGAGCTGACATTCAGCACCCACATGTACAGACTTCACTTCAAAGCTGATGCAATAAAACTAAAACATTTGTGAGCTTCAGATGCCAAACTGAGCTAAACAGGAAGAGTGGTTGCTCCTGCTCTGCTTTCAATGCCACTTTGTAGACAAGTGGGCAAATGAGGTAAGTAAATTATTTCAACAAGCTCAGAATTTCACAACGTGTGGAAAATAAATGCCTATTATGGCATCCAAAAAAAAGAAGTAGAGAAATGTGTGAAAATTATAAAGAAATAGTGGCACATGCTAGCATACTTTACTACATCCAAAGCACACAATTCCACAGGCACCATTTCAGCAAAAGATTGATCAAAAACTGTCAGGGCGGAAGCTCAACATCAAAATGCCATTTCCATTGTGTACAGCAAATGGGTTTAATGTAATTAAACATAAAGGGATTTGTTTTGAGCCAGATAACTCTGGGCATTGCTAGTAGCAGAGGCATGAGGACGTGGTGTGATGGAGGCATTTTCAGTCATAGAATAATTCAGGTTGGAAGGAATCTGTGGATTCTGTGGATTCCAAGCTAGACCAAGATGCTCCAGGCTCTATTCAGCTTAGTCGAGTCCTGCTTTCACAGGCAGGAGCAGCAATGGCCAGACCCAGATATAACTGATTTTCTGAAGCAATCTACAAGAAATCATGACATTTGGCAAATATTCACGTGTGTATGAATACTTGGACATGTTTTCTAATTTATCCATATGCTCTTAGCACAGATCCCCAGAAACAAATCCTATCCTTAGTAATCCAAACTGAAGAGGAGCAAGTTTCTAATGAAACATTATAGTACAAAAGAACACTATAAGAAACACATCTCATAGCTAAACAGAAATTTATCCAAACATTCTGAAAGCCAAAATCCTGTCTGGTTATAGGAAAGAAACTACTTATGATATTATTAGGGAGGCTTTACTTTGTCTTCATAATTTTGAACTGACCACAGTTCTGGAAAGAAAACACTTCAACATGTCTCTAGAAATGTTGTGCAATAGAATCATCAAAGATAAACCCTTCAGCTCCAGTGATATGCAAATGAAGACATGTTTTTTAAAAGGATTAACAAAGTTGTTCAAAGCATCTTTTTAGTCTACTCTGCTTCCAAACAAACAATAAACTGTCCGAATGCAGTGAGATTTGCTAACCCATAAACATAGCCAAATGGAGGGAGATCAGAACCTTAATGAGTTTGGTCCCCTTTGAATTCTAGCTGATCAGTGTCACCAATAATTTCAACAGGCTCTAAATTAAGCACTTTCTGTCTTCAAAGTGCCTCACAAACATCAACCAATTAATCCCTACAAGTCTCCTCTGAGGTAGGTAAGTAGGTATTGTTATCCCCACTTTACAGTTGGCTGAACACAGTCAGAGGGTTAAGTGATTTGCTGCAGGCCACAGATGGAGGTGGGATTAAAACACAAGAGTCACTACGATTCTTTTAGAGGATAGCACTTCTTTTTCTTTCCTGCTGACTTTTCTGTCCTGACTTTAGACATATTGGCCTTGTGGCAATACTTAAAGGGAACAAAATAAATTGTCCTTGTTAAAAACAAGGAAACATGGAGAAATCTGGGGTTTGAGCAAATAACGCTTTTGTTGCCTTATGCTGATGCTAAGGGTTTTCCTATGATTTTGTTCTGATATTCAAGTATCATTCCTATCATACAGGGACTCATTTCTGTGGCAATGTAACATGCTACTAATTGAAAGATGTGTCGTGCTTCTTCACAGGTTTTATTTTGTCTTTGTGCTTTCAAATTAGTAAGTGTAGGTGGCAACCTGCCCATAAATGGGGCACTTTCCTTCCAGGATCGGGGTAACAGTTGGGAGGCTTTTCCCACTGCAGCACAGGCAGGAAGAAATGGAGAAAGGCAGCTTTGAGAACCAAGAGCAAAGAGAGCCATTAACTGAAACCCAACCCCAGCAAAGCGCTTGTAACCATTCTAACAGGCGTAAGATTGATACCTTTCCCACTTCAACAGAAAGATCAGATGGAAAAGGGAGAGTATATCCTTTTCCTCTCTATGTATACAACTCCAGGCCACTTGAAGACCCATTTGTCATTAAGTCAATCCAGTGTATTGTAATAATCTTCTGAGTTTTATCATGAAATCACTTTTCATCTAGTGGCAAATCCACAGCATCGGTTCCCTGGAATACTTTTTAGAATAGAAAAATTCACTGCTCAAAGATGATGTTTTGCAACTCCTGAGCACATTTTCTGTAAATTTTTCAGATGACATTACACTTTCAGAAGCCTTCAAGTACAGAAATTGATATGCACAGAGAAAATCAGTGAATATTTGAAAATTATTCACTTCCTACTATTCATTACAGTCATTTCAGCCATATTGCTGGTTATGTTCTATGATACAATCTTCTATGTGTCCTGAAAACATAGCTCCATTAATGCTACAGAAGTAACAAACAATTTATTAATACACCAATGTAATTAAAACATGGTGGTATTCATATATTACATAATCCAAGGATGGTACCTCCTTTGTGTTAGGTGTTGCCCACAGGAAATGGTCCATCAAAGTTTTATTAGCCAAAAGTTTACTTTGTTAAAGGCATTTGTGAAGCCTTCAAATTAGGTAAATCATTTAACATAGGGAGGTGGTTAAATAAAATGCAATTTATTTTTATATTTCTGTGGATGCTGAATCAAAAAAGTACTTTTACCATTAGAAAGGTTTGTTAGTAACTACTTTGCTCTTACGTGACCATCATTTATGTCTCTTTTTAGAAAAAAAATAGTTAATGATTCACAATCTGAGGAATTGTACTCTTACAGTGTAACAGTGTAAGAACACGTAGGATTTTGACTCTTAGAAGGTGCGTTTTCAGTAATAAAAACATGTATTACATGGGTTAGGAAGGGTCTGATTTTCACAGTAATGCTGTGACCAGGAAAACATGTAATGCAAAACATAAGCTTGGAAATTGCTATTTGCTAGCTCTGTCTCAAGAAGATTTGTAGCTGACTCAGAATTACATGCTCTGCAGAAACAACTCCCTTCTTTTATCACTTTGGAAATCATTAACTTGCCCTGGATGGTCCTCTGTGCAACAAAGGAAGTTTTCACATGGATTTTCTGATAGGGGAAACAAAAGAGATCGTAGATAACAAAGCGGCAGTGTGAATGACAGTTTAGCGGACCTTCATCCAAACAAGCCTCAGTAACATCTCATCCCCAAATTTCCCTTCACTCAGCACTACTGTGCTTCAGGGCTAATCCAGTGAACCAACTCCCAATTTTTTAGGGTATCTATTAGCACAAATAATGGAGTCACTGTCCTGTATCCCACTAATTAACATAATCCATTTCCACATCATTTTTTTTGCTCTTGCAGGTCTATCTAGTAACATGGAGCTGTGAACATTTGTCTGCTTGGGCTGGAACCACACTCACAGTTCTGTGCATCCCTCCCCACATGTCAATGCACTCCACCCCAAGGAAAAGCAACTCGCAAACTTCTCAAACAGCTCCTGATCACTCTCATAAAATTATCTTTTATCTTTATCTTTATCTTTATATTTATATTTATCTTCATCTTCATCTTCTCTCATCTCTATATCATTAAGTATCTTTGGCTCATCTGCAGCCATTGCCACAAGTCACCTGCACTATGAGCATATTTTAAGGTCCTGCACTGCACACTTAGACAAGGAGCAATGTTTAATCATCTATGCCCCTCCAAGATGATAATACTCTCCAAAAAACACATCTGTCACCTATATGAATTTCTGGCAATTTCCTTAAAGCTCACCTCCCCTGCGTGCAGCTCTGTGTCCTGACCAGATTTTTACAACCTGCTCAATAGTGTGTATTTCTGAAAATCTGGTTCACAGATTTGCATGTTTAGCAGGCTGGAGAGCCTATCCAGCACCATATCCCTGCTGAAAACTGCATGGGAATTCCTGGAGCCGTGATTTGGGCATCCCCCATAAGTGAAAGAGTGAAAGATGATTATTTAGACATGATCCTACTCATTTGTATACAAAAATCCCTCATCTGCTCATTTATCTGCCTGGTCATCTAATGTTGTGCTGCACATTCTGTGATGACTTGGGGAATGTGTTTTCTTATTTGTGGGTCTAAAAAGTAGTGAACATAAGATTCTATGAAAAATGAGGAATTAATAGTTATAATTACTATTTTGTCATATTTATTTTTAAAGAAGATTTATGGTATCATAAGCTTACGATTAGTCGCTAAATATGGAGACTCAGGAGAAGATGTTTTATTTCCATAGAATTCTAGCATATCGCTCTGATTTTTCTGGATATAAACACAAAGTAGATAGTGAATTTTCTGAAGACTAATAACTCTTGAATTTAAAACAATTACAGTTTGATTTTAATGAAACTTGTATGTGATATTCCAGATCTGCTAACAAAGTATGAATTGCTATCAAATTACAGTGCAGTTAAAGCACACAATCACTGATAATAGGGGCACTTCAGAATAAAACTTTGGTCAGACCTTCACTTTTATCATCCCTTAAGGCCACTAGGGTAATTGGAGCCCACTGTAATTACATAAAGAATATTCTCTCCCTTCTCCTTTCCACTACAAAAACCAAGTGTAAAGAGTAAATCTATATAACAGAATGAATTATTCCCAATATAGTTAGTTCTGTTGTGAGTTGTGAAATTAAGGGGGACACACACATGACACGCTATGCTAATCAAAATCTTTTCTGCAAATTAATTAGCCTGCATGAATATTAACAGTACAAACACCCTAGAGATAACTGTAGAGGAAATCAATTATTCCATTTTGTTTGTGTCTATATTTGGGTTGATTTTCTCTTGCAAACCTATACTATGATTGCTTTGTATATTCTACATATATAATTTCAGGGTTTGAGGTTTTTGGGGGGTATTTATGTTTGTTTGTTGGTTTTTTTTTGAGGGGGGAGGTTGTTTGATTTTGGGTTTTTTTATTATCCAGCCACCTGAAACATCATCCGACTTCTCACTCAAACCCATAGGTGCCAGAGGAGTTCAGAAGGCAACCTGCAGCCCACTCACGTGGCAGCCCCTGAAAGGTTTGTAGAACCACTCATCCCTCGGTAGGGACCAGCCCTTGCTTCCTGCCTCTCCTCAGCAGGGGGGAAGAGACAACTTTGAGGACAGAGTTGCCAATATTTTGAATGGGATACAGGACCCCCGCTCTTCCTCCTCCACACGACTCCTGGACCAGTGACTTCATTCGGATCCCGCCTGGGGTACCCATGGCAACACAGGGCTCTACAACACACTTCAAAGAATGCTCTTGAGGGGAAATTCAAAAGCCTGCTTGTATGAACACATCAATCAGAGGGGGGCAAATGCCCCCGTGAGGAGCGTGGCCCCCGCGGGCGCGCCGGGCAAGTGCAATTCCCATGCCCGGGGCGGCAGACAAAGAGCGGCCCGAGGCGCCCGCCCGGAGCCCGAGAGCGCGGCGACACCGCCGGGGAGGAGCCAGACGCGGCTGCCCCGGGGGCGGGGGGGCAGCCGGGACATTATAAAGAGCCGCGTCCCGCCAGAAGAGCCGGGGCGTGTTTGGAGTAGCGGCGAGCAGTGTCACTGCGAGAGGCGCGGCTGCGGCAGCGGCAAATCCTGAGAGCGCGGAGCCGTCCGACAGCTCTGAGCATGGACAGCAGCCTCGACAGCCTGGATGTAAGTGCCGGGAGCGCGGCCCGCTGCCCATGTGCGCGCTCTTTACTGTTTGCAAACAAAGGTGCCCTCGGCGGAGGCTGCGGGCGGTGGGGGTCGGGACAGCGGAGGGGTCGGTGGGGAGCGAACGGGCAGGGCTCCCCCCTGAGCCGCGGCCACTGCTGCCTCTGCCTGCAGCGCTTCGGACCTTGGCACAGCTGCAGCCACTGCAAATTCCAGCTGCCGGACTCCGCTCCTTCTCGGGGGCTGTGCTGCTCAAGTGACATGTGGCACCTTTGTGGACTGAAAAACGCCGGCAGAGCAATTAGCGCTCTACGGGGATGATGAGAGGGGAAGAGGCGAGGAAGTTCGGAGAGGTCTGACTGCAGGGAATAGCACCCCTTTGCCCCGGTGCGCGCCCAGACCCTCGGGCTGCCGGCGGGACTGGAGCGGCGGCAGCGCCCGGCCGTCCCGCCCGCTCCCCGAGCGAAACGAGGCGGCGTCCCCCTCTTCTGGAGGCAGCTCCTCTGCCTCGGTTTGAAGAGCAGTTAGGAGCAAAGCGGAGATCTCTGTCAAGTTCCAACTTTAGGGCCGTAGTTAGTGCCCGCGTGGAGCCGGTGCCTCCGCGTGTGAAGCGCTGCGGGTCTCTGGGGCGCGCCCTGCGCGGAACTCGGGGGTCCGCGGGACACATGGCATGACAACAAAAAATCTGAAAACCTGAGGAGTTGCACATAGCCAGATGACACTCTCCCGCCAGCATTGCTTTTAGCGCCGTGGCCAAAACCGTTGGTGGTTTCCTGACGCGCTTTCGTGCCCTCACCAAATTTCGCTTCCCTTTTCCACCGCTGCGCTCACGGGGCCCGTCTGGCTGCAGTCCCGCGCCGGCCGCGCTCACTCCTGCCCCGCAACCGCAGAGGGTGGGGAACAAAGGGAGAGAACGTGGCCCATCGTGGTGACCCTTCACGGGGTTTGAGTTCCCTTGATTAAGGTCACCTCTCTCTTTCTTTCTTTCTTTCTTTCTTTCTGGGCTTTGGGTTTTTTTTTCCTTGCCTGAGTGTGAAGAGCTGTCAATTGCTTCTCAGCAGGGAATTCTTGCTATTATTTATCCTTTATTACATCAGCCGAGGGTACCTTCTCCATTTCTCCTTGACCCCATCGTCTTAATGAGAAGGGACTTTGGAGCAGCAGCATTTCTAAGTATTTTTTTTTTTTTACAGCCCTCTATTGTAGGAGTTAAATGTGATAGGTCATGCTGTGCGTGGACAGACCTCTCGCATCTGGCACTTTCTGGGCTCTCCCATTTGTAGTGTCCATCTGATAAGAGCACTGAATTATCCAGAACCAACGATATTTCTGGGAGTAGCCATTATCTCTCTTTGCTTCTTCATGCCCTGCCCCTAGCAAGATCTTACTCCTCAGAGGAAGACAAAGGAAGTTTTAAAACTTATTCTTATTTGCTGTGTATTTTACATATGTATATGTAAACGTTATATTTTCCCATATGGTTTTCAAAAATTTACCCGTTTGTGATAGTGGAGACTGTTCAAGCAGTTCTTCACATAGTCATATAGAATAAGTTTTTGCAGAGGAGCTAAACCTAATTTTGTTTTTTTCTTTTTTAGCTGTCATCTGGGTTATTAATTGAACTTTCTGAAAATGGCACTGATGAGATTGGTTCGGGTGACTATGGAGACTATGAAGAACCATGCTTTCAGCACGAGAATGCTGATTTCAACAGGATCTTCTTGCCAACCATCTACTCCATCATCTTCCTAACCGGAATAATTGGCAATGGATTGGTTATTATTGTTATGGGCTACCAGAAGAAGCAAAGAAGCATGACTGATAAATACAGGTTGCACCTCTCTGTGGCTGACCTCCTTTTTGTCATCACCTTGCCATTCTGGTCTGTGGATGCAGCCATAAGCTGGTACTTCGGGAGTATTCTGTGCAAGGCAATTCATGTCATTTACACAGTCAACCTCTATAGCAGCGTTTTGATTTTGGCCTTCATAAGTTTAGATCGTTACCTGGCGATAGTCCACGCCACCAACAGCCAGCGCCCACGAAAGCTGCTGGCTGAGAAGGTGGTGTACGTGGGCGTGTGGCTGCCAGCTTTCCTTCTCACAGTGCCTGATATAATCTTTGCCAATACCAGCGAGGTAGAAGGAAAGTACATCTGTGATCGCATCTACCCTCACGACAACTGGCAGATCTCTTTCAGATTCCAGCATATCTTGGTAGGACTTGTCTTGCCTGGGCTAATAATTCTGACTTGCTACTGTATTATCATATCCAAGCTGTCACACTCCAAAGGCCACCAGAAGCGCAAAGCCTTGAAGACCACGGTCATCCTCATCCTTGCCTTCTTTGCCTGCTGGCTGCCTTATTATATTGGCATCAGCATCGACACCTTCATCTTGCTGGGGGTCATCAGACACCGCTGCAGCTTGGACACCATAGTGCACAAATGGATCTCCATTACAGAAGCCCTGGCATTCTTCCACTGCTGCCTGAATCCAATCCTGTATGCCTTCTTGGGTGCCAAGTTCAAAACATCAGCTCAAAATGCCTTGACATCAGTTAGCAGAGGATCAAGCCTCAAGATTCTTTCAAAAGGCAAACGTGCAGGACATTCTTCTGTTTCCACAGAGTCAGAGTCTTCAAGTTTCCATTCCAGCTAACGCTGCTCCTTGCCATCATTTTATAAAGGGACACTTTAAAGTTGTGCAAGACTTCAGACACACAAGACTGACCATAATGTACAGATTTATTTTACAGCTGGAATTTTATATTGTTTCTTTTAGTCTCTGGGAAGTTTCATTGACTTATTTATATAAAAAACCCTTTGGTATTGATGACAAACTGTCTAGGCAGGTCCTATGGACAAGTGGTTGGTTCACAAAAGTTTTAGTGACTGTCTGTATGTATAGATATGTGAACTAACCACTTTGGATTGTAGCAAAGTGATTGTTAAAAGTTTAGAAAATATTTCTCTGTTGTTTATATGTAAATGTTTTTGCTGTTGCTGTTATTCTTAAACGTTTGGCTGTATATTTTTACCTTACTACAAGATGTTTGGTTTACAATAGCTTAACTCTGCTGTAGAAATGGCACTTATAACCAAAGCCTCCTCTGTTACATGCTAGGGTTTTTCCTTCCATTCTCAAAGATGGTTTGCAAAATGTTCTGTTCAAGGTAAAATAAAAGTGTATTTAAAAAATGGTTTTTTGAGTGGTATTTTCATTTCTGGTTGAATTTTTCTCAGTGCTTTTAGTTACAGTTCTAAATACACAATAATGTCTTGGAAAATAGTGTGTCTTGTGAAAGGCAGGAAAATGAGTTTCAGTACATACTGATCATTCAGTTGACACCTCTGATTTCCATGTCATATGTTTTTTTTCACCGGAATACATTTGCTCCAGTTAACATTATGTTTAGAATTACTTAAGCTGTCACTTAGAGAACTTTTTGAGGCGAAATATCTGCAAGTGAAAACCAATCCATTTAAGCAAATGCTAAAGTTTGCAGCCTCAGGAGTGAAACTCATTATTGCAAGTGCCTAACCTTTATGCCATGTGTACAAAGTCAATCCTACATTTCTTCTGCCTTTGCTGTGGTTCTAAATTTAGTTTCACATGTTAATAGTAATCAAATGTAGCTGAATCAAAGCCATTTTTAACTAGAAATGAAGTTGTTCTATAAAGGGTATCTGCTCTGAGGGAGATAAGTGGTTTTCCTCTATGGAGCTTTCCCTATCCTATCTACATCCAGATTTTCCTAAAGTAATATTACAATCTTTACATTCTTTTTAAAAACAGAATGTATGCCAGTTCTTGAAAATATTTTTAGTAGGAATCAGCCAGACTATAGGATTACAATAATGAGTGCTGAAATCTTAATTGTCTAGTTATGTATTCACATTAGTAGAAGGCATTCACAGAAGTAATGGATACCCAAGAGAACAGAGCCATTGAGATTATTTGTACCTACATTAACAAAACAAACATAACTGTTACTCATGTATTAAAAAATATAAAAAAGAACATAGAAGTCATAAAAAGCAAATTTTAACACCTCCTAGTCAGACAGAATTGAAACAGGCAGCATGGATATTGCAGGAGTATTACCAAATTTTTCATAGGCACAGCACCTTAGTGATTTTGTGGAGACAGTACCACTATGCTAAACTATACATTAAATTCCATGTCTCAGATATTTTCATAAATATCTAAGTTGAAACCTTTCTGTTTTCAACTTCCCTTCTCTCCAGTGAGGAGGCTGCAATCTTGGCTGCATCCTGCACTCCTTCCCTTGAAAAAACAGTAGTAATCATCTGATTCTGTGTTGAGCTGGTTCAGTGCTGAACCAGACAAAACCTGGCAGAAAATAGGTAATTTTCCAGCAATTTGGTGAAATGAATGTGTTCTACGAGGAATCCAACAAGTACTACAAAAGTGCAAGGTTTTGTAACGTGGAGCCAGGCAAAGGGAGAGAAAGGTGAGACGAAATGAAAAGGACACAGATTTCCTCTCCCACTTTAGCAACTTAAACTTTCAGCTCAGTTAACTCTAATGTGTGTTTTCACTCAACATAAATTAACAGCAGAAAAGATGCATTCTCAAGAAACAAAAGGTCTCACTTTGATCAAGTTCTTCCTTCTAAACAGGGCTGAGAAATGAGGAAAACGTGGTATAGGAGCAGAACTCCTTAAATGGTTTATTTTTGTTGCTCATTTGTGTGTTTTCTTAATCTAGTGAGGGTTTCCCTGTGAAGAATTTGCTGTTCTAAATGATTCCGATTTTCACCCCAGCCCAATCAATCACTGTGATTTAATTGCACTTATAAAATACTTACAGGCTATCAACACACTGCTGCTTATTTGTTGAGGAAATGTTTAGAGCCCCCAGCATTAACTTAGATTATTCCCATTATGCTTCAGTCACCCAACTGCTACCTCAAGCAGAGTTAACAGGAAAGAGGGTGCAAGACAGAATAAACTCAGCAGTCATGTTACTGCCAAAGACCACTAAAAGGACACTAAACAAACAACAGAAAGAATTTGTGTAGAAAATTAATTAGCAAAATTTAAAGAAACTTAAACCCATGCCCCAGAGGGATGATTTTTATAAAACTGCCATTGTTCTCAGTAGAATTAATGAACCTATGGACAGAAGACTGTCTTGAAAAGGAGTGGCAAGTTCTTTGGGGGTTTTGCATCAGCAACAAAACTGAGTCAAAAGCCACATGTATTTATTTCTAAACAACTTTATATATCTATAAATACGAATATATATTTGTACTGTTTACAGAGTGAATATTTGCAAATTGGATGAAGTTGTCATGAGGAAACATAGCAAGAAATTATGAATCCAATTCTATCTTTTCAGCTATGAGTAAGTCAGAGAAAATAAGGCAAATTTCTCTCAAATCCATGGAGCTATTCCAAATATACCATGGTGGTAAAAAATATTAATTTACTCCATTTCAAAACAAAATCAATTTACTTTAAGCTGATTTTTTGTTGAGGCTGGGGCTTTTTAGATCTTTGTGAAGCAAAAATGGTCCCAGTAAATGCATTTCTCAAAGCATAAATTCCACAACAAAGGCGTATGATCCTTATTTTGTGATTTATAAATTGGACAAGTCCACACAGACCAAGAATTTCCAAAGTTTTCAAAGGGGCTTTCCAAGTCTTTTTCCAAATTACTCCTCTCTAGCATACAGAATAATCATGACATTCTTCAAGATATACACAATGCACAATCTCAGCACTTTCTTGAAGTCATAAAATAATGGCTGTGTCCAGTAATTTTAAATATGCAACTTAAGACACAGAACAGAGGATAAATGTAAGTTTGGTTACAAATCATTGAGTATTGATTACAAACCAGTTTAAAATATTATGTGGTAGTTTAAAAGATAATGTATTTACAAAGTCTTATTCCTCTGAATTCAGGAACTTAGTATTTTGCTACGGTTTTTGCAATGAGCCAACAGCCATGCTTGGACTAAAACATGGATATTCACCTAATACTCTAATGCACGCATTTTGAGTGCCTGAGATTAGTTAGAAATCCTGTGGATCATGCAAGGCTAAACCAAGAATGGAACATGTACACGAACTTCCTTTTGCTTCCTCTGAAATGCTGTTTGGAAGTAAAGTCAGAACCCTTAAAGCAGCGGGGTAAAATGCCACTGTAACCCATTTTTTGTGTGGTAATCCATTATTTGTAGGTGTGTTTTAACTCTGTCTGATCAAACCCACCTTAGGGAGCATGTGAAAAGCTGGGGGCTGTAGTGAGGGCAGTGAGCTGGGGGAGTCACTTGCTGCTTTCTTGGCCAGTTCTATGACACAATCATTATACAGGGGCTTGAACTTCTATGCATATACATAAATCAAAACAAAATCACCATGAAAATAAAAAGGAAGTTGCAGTAATAACATGGAGCCATTCATGCAAGTGAATGGTTTATCTTATGATGGTTGTGCTCTAGTTGGACAATGTACAAAGTGACTACTTCTAGATGTTTGGTTGAAAAGGCCATTTTTTACATTGTTTGGGAAAGGAAACAGCATGACGAGGAAGTACTTCCTTGATCCAGGCATGCCTCCAAAATCCCCTAACAATGGAGTATTCTCATATTCTCATAGTGCTGAAACTTAGGAAACACTTAAGCAGATAGAGTCCCAGAGGTTTTTGCTCAAAGGATGCCACTCCCTCACTTTATGTTTAGAAAGAGCTATACAGACTCCTTTTCACAGCCATAAATCACGTGCCAATTGAAATTATATGAGCACTAGCATTATTGCTTATAAAGAAAGCACAGATTTCTTAAAATCACTTCTCTTTAGGTAACAATTTTTCTGCCATTCTTTTAATTTTCTCTGAAAATCTTTCATCTTCAACAGGGTAAAGTTTAAAGAGAATTTGTTTCAACAAGAATTCTGTTGCTCTCGTAGTGCACATCTATCAGGATGTACAGTAAAATAATGCTATACTTACTGTTTCTGAAAACATATTTTAATAGAAGCTGATTATAAACATACTTTGTGTTTGCTAATTTCTAAATATGTAATATATCCACAAGCATATAATGATGTAGATTTCAAGCACCATTTTCAGTTGCTGATACAAGTGATCCAGGCTCCAGCAGCTACCACTGACTTCAGAGCAATCAGGGTTCATTACACATGTAGCAGGTATTGATTAAAATTACTATTTTGGTGGAAGGACAGATGGCTTCAGGGACAAACTCCAACTGAATTCAGAGACATCAGGGTACCTAAAGAAATATACGTCCTGAAGTGTACAACCTTACAGCCCAAATCAATTACAAATGAAGATTATAAACTGCTGATTTCACTTGCAGTCAGAGATGCACATGAAACGAAATCTTTCAGTGTGGAGCAGGTGGAATTGTTCTGCTGAACATAACAGAAATAAATTTTCAGCAAAATGGTTCACTTACTGAAAGCTTGCAAGCTTTGCATACCCAGCTATCAATGGTCTCACAGTAATTTGTCTTCAGTGGCACAATGTTTGAAAGAAATAGGTCAACATTTGAAATATCCTTGTCCTTTGGAATTCACACCAGGAACAGATTCTCACCGCACAAACATGTCAGAGTAATTAGTAATTATGAGGGATTTTTGAAGGGTTATACTGCAGAGTTATTTGGATTCTATTCTGGTTTCATTTTGACTTGAGTTTTTTTACTGTTGGTGTTGCCTTTTATTCCTACTACTCTCTTTTCACAGCTTCTATTCTACTTAACTTTTCCTTTTAAAATATATCTTTATGGAATTTTTAATGACTCTGTTCTGTTAAGGCTACAAAAAATATCCAGGACAAACAAAAAAAAAGTAAAAAGAAACTTTTCAAATAAAATAAAATTAGCTTTCACAACTGTTTCTATGTCTTCTCATGTGTATTTCCATTCCAACATCTGCTTTTCTTTAGCTGAAGGATAAATTACTTCTATATTGTATAAAAAATTTCAAGTCAGAGGTCAGTTTTACTCTCAGGTTTCTTAAAGTGCAATCCCAGCACACAATTGTTTACTTCCTTGGTTCTTTTCTATTCAGCACTTGGTAATGGGGCAGATCTTCCAGAGAGGGACCTGGATGAGAAAGGCTGAGGGGACCCCTTACCTGCCTGTCAGTGTCACCAAGCACAGCTTCAAGAACAAGAGCTGCCCAGGAATTCAGCACTCTGCAAGCTACAGTAAAACCAGCCAGCAATAATTATCACAGGTGATAATCCTAATCTGTGACACTCTTCAAAACATAACAAAAAATAAACTTGACAAGTTCAAGTAGAACATCTTTCACAACTCCCTGTCATATTGCTCCATTTCAATGCTGTCCTCTCTTAGGCTAATAGTTTTGAGATTATTTTTCCTTGGGGAAAATATTTAGCATTTAAGATGTGTTTAAAAGCACTGATTCTGTCAAGTCTAAACATGAGTTCACCAAAGAGAGAAATGTTGATGTACTTGATAGTAGAAGATGAAACTGGGATCAATTCCATCTCTAAAATCTGTGGGAAGCAAGGGAACAATTCTGGTGTTTTTACAGACATGTTTTATTGTGATAGCAATAAATGTGTCTTGTCAATTTAGATTCATTGTGAATCTGAAATCTGTTATTCCTGCTCTTTGTGGGAGGAATTACATCTCATAAAAGTGTTAAGGTCACTGCTGGAACTCAGTACAGGAATGCAGTGATAAGAGAAGCAAGAGTCTAACAAGAATATAAGGGAAGAAGGGATTATTGTACAAGGGCAAGGTTCACGTTAGATTTAATTTGACAGCAAAGGAAATGTAGAGTTCCTGTCCTCCCCTGCCCCTCAGTGTTCAACACCCTACTTTCCAAGGCCTTTGAGGTCATGCCCCCATCCTGCTTTTCTTGCTCTCTTTCTCCCCAGTTCCATTGAGGTGATCCCCTAACAGAGCTTTCCCACACAGAACTGGGCACTAATAACACACTGAGGTAACTGAGCTCAGCTGCCAATCAACAGGGCAGAAAGGATTCTCACACCTCACAGACCCCTTCCTTCTCTCCTTTATTCTCACCTATGCAGACCCCTCAGCCTCTGCTTACTACACTCCCTGGAAAATCAGTTCAGCTCTTGAAGACTGGAGTTTCATAGAAATTTGAACCTGACATCCTCTGTTGGGAAGGTCTTCATTCTCCCTCCCTCCCTGCCTCTTCTAATCCTTTCATTTGATATCTTCAATACTCTATTTCTAAATCCTGGGGACCTGTCACCTGCATTATCTATTAAATAAGCCACACTTTATTTTGAACAGACTTAAGAGATTAAATATTCAGTATATTTTTCTAAAATGTATTTTATACCATTTTAATAAAGTTAGCTCAGGAATAGGGCTGACTACATTCAAGATTTTAATAAAAAGTAATCAGATACATGGCTAAGCAAAAAAGAAAAATTCTTACTTTTTTCACTTTTTCTTTCAGAAGCAATAAGCTGTTAGTTTGACTCCTGTTTTGTAAAGCCCACCAGCCACAGTAAAATGAGCAGAAGGAAGTGAATGGATCTCAGCCAGCACAGTGAACTGAATTGTCTCACTAAGAAATCAGAGCAATTGCAAGACTGAGGGCAGATTCATGCACCTGGGAGCTGTCAGGAAAGCAAAGAAGAGTGACCCCAGCTTTTGGGACCAGTAAGTTGTGAGACCAGTTTAGCTATCTTGTCAAAACTTCCTTAAGTAAATAGCCAAACTGTTAAACAAACACACGAGTTCTCAGGTAGGGGGCAAGAGGTTGAAAGAATACCAAGAGAACAGATGCCCCTCATTAAGGGAAGTGAGCCCTATTTGCTCCTGAGGTAAAATAACATTACCATTGACTATTCGATCGTGATCGTGGTCCCACAGAGGACCTTTCCCTGAAACAAAGCTCAAGAAAGAAGTCTTGAATAACAGCGTTCTAACTAAAGAGAGCTGTAATAGATCTCAATGATCAATCACGTTCTTGACTGTATTGCTCATCAGATTCAATGCAGCTATTGGTTAAGACACAGTGCAATTCTACATTCACATACAGAGTCCACAGGGCTTTCTGAATGAGGTGGACGTCAGTGCGATTTTTAAAAGCAGAATACTTGAAAAGCAGAGAGCAGGTCTTTTCCCATTTAACAATCACCAAAACAAAACAAACAAAACCACAACAAAGCACTTAGTTTGAGTCTTATGCTGTGATTCTCTCCTTAACCTATCAACTAAGGAAAGCAGCTGCCTCTTGGAATGACAACTGCTTAGGAAAAAACATTGGATTCCTGCTTCAAAGGCAAACTTAGTTTCACTAAGTTGAAATGTAATCAGCCCAGTCACGTTGAAGCCAGACTAAATATGCTCAGATTGTGTAGTTTGAATGTATGGAGTTACATGACTGTCCTAATATTCTGCAATAAAGGGGAGAGCGTGGCATCTGCATGAATATTCAGTGTAGTGTATTCACCAGTCTAACAGTTTAACCATACTTCAGCCCAGAGAATAAACAGTCAATGGAACCACAAATACTTGAATATACTCACTTTTGCTTCTTCCTATAAACTAATGTGGAGAGAGTATTCAGAAACTTTGTCCCCTCGTTAAGCACTTTGTGGGGACTGTAATAAAAACTGTAACAGATGAAGGATACAAGATCCTTTGTCTGTGATATTTAAGACGACTCTGCTACCCAGGTGTTTGAAAGAGATCTCATTAATTCATTCACCAGTTTCAGTAACAATTAAATAATGAGAACAAAGATTTTTGTACCTCTTCAGAGTCCATTTTAAAACCCTCTGTTCTTAGCAGCATACACTTTACATGTACTCTTTGAGTTGCCATCCAAACTAGGGCCCATTGTGCCCTCTACAAGCCATGTCCTGAGAGGAAATCGAAGGTGCATCTTCCTGAACTGGAACATGGGATCGAGCTGCTGAGGTGACACTGACTGAGTCCACTTGTGCTGTGGGGTGATATTAGCCGAGGTAATATCAATGCAGCCAGGGAAGCAGCTGTGATTACCTGTCCCCTTATCCATCCCGGCTGTCCTGATCGCTGGGCTATAGAATTAGTCTCTCTCCGACTTGGTGAATATTTATTTATGCAAAGTTCAACATTTTCAAAAGGACTCACAAGACAAAAGCACCCCATCAAATACAACAGCATGGTGATTAAGCACCTCCCGAGAGACAGTGGCTCTCAGACTGCAAGGAAACCAGAGCTTTTTCCCCGATGTCCCTTGACAAGGGACATTGTTTTTGCAAGAGGGTTCCTCCTCCTGCTCTTCAATGTTTTGTCTAGGATTGAAATAGCACCTATAGGAGCAATCACTGTCCTCGGAAAAAGCTGAGAAGTGCTTTGTTTATGACTTCTGCCGAGAGTTAGGCAGATCTACTTGTCAACGGGCACTATTCAGTCTGAGACGGTTCTGGTGAATTAGCAGCAAGAGATATCTGGGTGTCAGATCTACCTGGGAGTCCACAAAAGCTTCTTAAGGTTCATGTTTGCATTTAAGTGTCGACATCATTTGTAGAAACATAATGTGTTGTAGACTAGCTGTCAGTAGGAAGGGTCTAGAACGCTACAGAACTCTGTAGCACCTAAAAACAGAGTTGTAGAGGTTATTCACACACCAGACAGAAACAGCTCCACCGTGTTTTCCTCCTCAGTCTTTTCACAAACTCCATCAGCGAACGGACAGCTCATCCTAATGAGCTCCTCAGCCACTGAGGAACACTTAATCCTGAATCAGCAAAACCTGATAATAATGCTCAGCTGCTTGAAATGGAATTATTTTCTGATGACTGGGCTTAATCCAACCAAAGGTCAGCACAAATAAAAAATTGCTGTCAGCTCAGGACTTAATGATATATTCTTACCTCTGTAGAGCTATAATTTCTCTAGATACCTAAGAGGTCATGTCAATCCTAATGTCTCCCAGTTTTATGAATACAACCATAAGCCCCTTTTAAATCAGATTACAAATGACTATTATAACTCTAAATCAAGGGAAAGGCTCACCATTTTCTCTAATTGGAAAGACTAACTTAATTATAATTATTTTCTTTCCAGATGTATTTGTTCCATTACATTACAAGAGATAGTCTGAGTTTATGGAAAAGAAACAGTTAATTGTTTATGACTTGGAAAGGATGAAAAATTAGTTCACATCTGCTGGGGTAGCCACACTTCAGCAACACTCCTGCTGTTTCTGAAGTGCAGGTATCTTCACATACGTGGTGGCTTCATTGCTAATTTAATAAAGCTGAAAAGATGGTGTAAACAGAAAACTTATGCTATTCTGATATTCTTTAAACATTTGCTTTGATCTAAAATAGGCAATTGATAAAACTATCAGAAGTAAAAAGCTAATAATTCAGGATTTACAAGTCAGTGGGCACAAAGTGGAAAACGATAATGTATTCAATATCCCAGCCTGATTTTGCACTGAATTAACATAAATTGACATAGCCTCCAAATAAAACCCTGTCAACAGCCTCACTTTGCCTTATTAAAATCATTGTGGTATCCATACTATTTCTGGATTTCAAATTTCCAAATATTAAATAGGCCAAATCTATATTCTGTGTAGCTTTGCTGAATTTAATGTTTAATTATTTATTAGATATCAAATGTATAACATCTGTGTAAGAAGGCTGACATATGTTAGGACCTTTGACTTTGATATATAAAAAACTGTCTGCTGAGTTAGGAATCTCTCTATAAATTAATTAGATAAACATGAATACAGCATTTGTATTCTTCTAAGCCTTTGCTTCCCTAGAGATGAGGATGATACTCATACGAAGCACACAAGAGTGAATGTGTGAGTGGATCTCTTTTGTCTTTGAATTAACAAGGTTCTGCTTTATGCTTTCTTAACTTTTTGGCGGATGGCTTTCACAGTTTAAGGATTTCATAGTCTAAAGGTTAATACTTTTTTCTGAAGCTGTTGCTGAGACTCTGGCAATATTACAGAAAACTACACCAGTGTAACTTGCTAGATTTTTTTCAGTGTTATAAATTTTGTAGGTAAGGCCTCAAGTAAGAACATACTTCTGGAAACATATATTTGCCTTCTTAATACATCCATGCAAGCACATAGACACAAACCCACAAACCCAACTGATAATACTTTGGGTAATAATCTCTTATTCTGATAGGAAACCTCAATTTCATTTATCTCCATGTCTGCACTTTTCAGCTAGTACCCATCTAAAACTTGCTTCTTCAGCTGTTTGTTATTCTACTACATAATAACAAAAAATTTTGCCTAACATTCCTTAGGAAGCAGAGACTACTGCCTATACAAAGGTATTTCCTTTTTCTCAGCTAGATAAAAAATGTAGTATTTTTTTATAAAATAAGGCAAGGGTCACAGCTGATCTTCTGATGAAAGTGCAGAGCCTTCTCTCCAAAGAAGTGTTTTTCTTCTAGATATCCCTCAGTAGAGAACCAGGGGCTTTTATGATTTTTGTTACAACTTTGTAATAGAACAGGAGTAGTTTATAGGTGAGTATGCAAGGTTGTGCCCATTCTCACCCCTGAAAAGTCATAATCTTCTGAATAAGGCTGTCTATAGCAGTTATATCCAAGGAAACTGTGCCAAGAGCATCAAACAGCGTTCTTTGCCTGAGTAGGGCCCATAGTGACATGCATGCAAAAGAACTCTTGCTTTTTCAAAAAGTGATCCTGAATAAAAACTCCTTCATTGAAGATAGAGGCCTTAAGGAACATCCTGCATGTTAACAAACATCTTCAGATAATGCCGAGCTTGATGCTCATTTCCTAGTTATTCACAGACTCTCTTAAATGGAGCTCTTTCACTTCTGTGGTTTAGCCTAAGGAAATCCTGCAAGAACAATGTGGGACTGAAACACACACAGGTTTCCCAAATGGTAGCAAGACACATTGATGCTGCTTCAGATAGCACCAAGACAGCAAGTTATAATACAAGCTACACAAGAAAGGGTCTTGTTTGTATAGGTTAAGTTTGGGTTCAAGCTTTTTCCCTTTCAATTTGCAGTATATTATGTAAAGTGTCTTTCAATGAAGAAGTTATTTAGCTGCCAAACTACATTATTTTTCCTCAAGTATTTCAGTAGACAGAATTTCAAAACCACCAAATAAGCATTCCCAGTTACTCTTCTTAGTAAAGTAGCCTGGAATACTTGCAGATGCTGTAGAAAAGAAAGAGAAGCCTTAAATACTCAATCTCTAAAATCAGATACCATGCTAATGTAACAGTTTTATTAATTAATTTTATTTATTAATTATGATTTATGCTATAGAAGATGCCTAGTTTGATGTTCCACCAACCTCTAAACATATACAGAAAATCTGCAGCACTGAAGATGTTCCAACTTTCCTGGGACTCCCTCTATAAACAAAGGAAAATCCTTAGGACCTATGGATTATTCAGCTTTCCTGCTGAAGTCATGATCAGAGTAGAAGTGATTCCAGTACATGGACATCTTTCCATTGTACAATAAATTCAGACCATTAATTCACGGTTTAAATAAATTTAAAAACAAAATCAATCTCCTCCTTCATCTTTATTTCTGTGGCTTTAGCCAGTCTCTTTTCCAATCACAGTCTCATTAGGACTGGTGCCTACCAGCATCCCTACTGGTATTTTATGCTGTTGCGTTTCTTGTTTTATTATTGTTCTTATTGCAGTTTCCTCAACTAAGAGGGCACACAACCTTTTTGTATTCACAGCAGGCATTACATAGCACACAGCACTACCTGATTATCTGTTTTCCTCAGAAGACCATATTGATCAGCCAAGCAACTCTTAAAAGTGTAGATTATTTTTTCCATTTTGTTTGTGAATACACATTATTTCACTTGTTTAGATGCTTGGCTCTTGGAAAGTTGTCTAATAATTCTGACTGATTTTTGCTTCAAATACTTGGGGCTTTACAGCAGAGTGATTACAGTGAGCCCTGTGTGGTTAACTGATGTGCTGAGCAAGAGTGATATATTGCAAAGCAAAGGATTGGGCAGGAAAGCTAAAACAATGAGTTACTCAGAAAATGGCTGGAATACACCGTATTTGTTCTTTGCCTTTTTATACATAAAAATTCTTTGGAGCTTATTTATTCAAACATTAAAATGTATCCAATTTTAAATTCAACTTCAAAATATCATATCTGTAGTTATAAGCCAGTTCTACTTACACAAAGTAGTAGCTCATTTACCCATCAGGCACTTCTAAGCACATCTTTGGATGTTGCTGCTGTGGTATAGTTGAGCTATTTGTCTTAAGTAAAAAAGTGGCATCTGTATGCAATTTCCACTTGGCACCAGTATCTCCTTTTGATGACAGTCTGTACTGTTTCCCTTTCTTCTTCCAGTCACTCCAGCTGCAGGACCCAGATGTCAAACTCAGGAATGTATTTTTTTCCCAGCAGTGCTATCTGATTCTGTTGTTGGCACCTCTGCTCGTGGCTGTTCTGAAGCTGCCTGTGTGCAACTCCCTAAGTTTAAAATGCAGACAGTGCTTTTTTATTTATATGCTAAAACCTTTTCAGTTGCCTTAATTATGGGAACTGAATATTATATATTCATCAGATACACAAAAATACAGATTCCATTATTTATGATATTGGTTTCATGACAACTGTTACGCTTCTGTAACCAGAAACTGGGAGGAGAGAAGAAAGCTTCAAAAAGTGCTAATGAGACATCAAAAGTAGTTGCCTACTTTCAATAACTGATCCAAACAAAGAACGGTAAATATAAAGCTATCAAAGGGTGATTGATGAGAACAAAAAGTAAGGTAGAAAGGAAAAGGTGAAAACAGAAATGCAATAAAAAGGAATGAACAGCAAAGAGATGAGGGGAGAATAAAATATGTTAGAACTGTCTGAAAACATTCTGCCACATGTCTCCAAAAAGTGAAGCCCTTTAGAAGAGAACCAAGGCAAAAACATATTCCAATTAATACCTTTCTGTAATTCTCCCTTTTTTCTTTCTTCTAGTTTCGTGTTTTCCTCTTGGGGATGTTTTGCTGCAGTATTTGATTCTCCATCACAAAGACAAGGTATTTGTCTCCCAGGGGCTTTGCTGTAGCTCACGGCCATCCAGTGACTGGTCAGGAGCCGAATGTGTCAGGCAGCTCACATCCCCCTGCAGGCACCTGTGTGCTCACTCTGCTGCACTCCACCTCACAAAGGAATTTTCCTGTCTACAGAGCCCTCAAAGAACTGCATTTCTGTCCCCCTGCATGAATTGTCTTGAGTGATGTCATAAATTTGAGACAGCTTCCATCTTACTCAAATGGTAACAATTCCTCTACACTGATGCACATACAGTCACAAAACCAGCTTATGAAGGCAAAAGAATGGTATTTAAACAAACTCCTAGCCAAGAAACTAAGCATTGACAGGTTAAAAAAGCTAACTTGAAGGATAAGAGAAGGGATGTGAAGGGCTGAATCCATTATTAGGATGAAGGAGTAGTAAGTGGTGAGTAACCCCAGTCAGGTAGATAGACAAACAGAAAAGTTCAGTGATAAGAAAATATTAATTCATTTTTATAAATATATATAACTACATAAATATTAATGCAGAATTCTATTATCTTGACAGACCATCTGATTTCTATCTCAATATATCTGTTCAACATTGAACACTGAAGTGATAAACTGCATGTAATTTGCATTTTACAAATTAAAGAACCATGACCAGAAGTTTAAGGATTCAAATGCCAAGAGAGAATTAGCTTGAAATCCAGGAATATAAAATGTTTGCTGGGAATTATCCATTTAATCAATTAATAAATTAAATTTATTTTGCCATTCAGTCTGGCAAGGTGCCAACACTATAATTCCTCTTCATGACTTATGTATGTTTATGTGCACCACAGGTATGGAATGAGTTCTGTATGAGGAACAGAAACATACACAGGAGTCTACAGCTGCAGATAGACAGATAGACTAATCAACTATTGAATTACACAGAGGATAAATAGATAAGAGTGTAAAACCAGGCTAGCATAAAAATGAGGGAGTATCTGGTTCAAGCAGCTACTGCTTCATAGCACATTGCTAATCTGTAGAACTAAAAGATACTTAAAGTTCATGGGAACACAAAAAGTGGTGTCATAAAATTAGGGGAAGATAATTAAATGCAAAGAGGCCATATCTGGCTTTAGAAGTTCCTGCTCTGAAAACTACTGGAGGCTGGCAGAGCATTTTGAGGAAATAGCACTATATACTTACTGTCTTCTCAAATCCTCTCCTGTGCTCTGATGCTGGGCAGTGCCAAGACAAGATAAACCTTTAGTCTGACCAAGTTGTTCTTACATTCAGTTTTTGGGATTTGAGAAGTCCTACTGAAATCAGTTGGATGTCTACATTCTCATACAATGCATGTCTGAATATTCAGCTTTTTGCAGGAGCAATCAAGAGAAAACGTAACTAAATAAAAGAGAGAGACTTCCTTCCTTTATTTTTTTAACAGCTTTAAAAAACTTAGTAGTGGAGAGACTGAGCTTGTGAGTTCTGTGAGAGAGGATGAAGCAATTTCATGAGAAAGCACAGAAAGCAGGAAGACAATTCTGCTACATTTGGCACTAGACAGAAAGCTAATGAGGCTGAGGCTGATGGCAGAACCACATTCCTGGAATGAGACTGTGGCATGATTGTTGCCCTCCCTCACGGGATAATAGGAGTTGGGTTTTTAGTTGGATTCGTTTGAACTGTCCAGATTCAGCAATCATGTCCCACTTTCAGCACCAATAATTTCAGCACTCTTACAGAAATGTCCACCTATGCACTCTCAATCACCAGCCATTTCTGAAATTCTGAAAAATAGATAATAAAGTACATACTTTCCTTTTGCATCTGTATGACAACACTTTCAGTTTTCACATTTACAAGCATAGCTGGCTGTTTCTGACAGTTTGATCACAAACTCCAAGGAGTGCCTCATCTCTGTAAGTTTATTTGTAGGAAAAACTATAAGAATAATTAGAAATTGTCATGCTGCTGAAGTCAAATATTTTTGAAGCAAGGATAATGTACTTGTGACTGAAGTCCTTTTTCTCTTGGGGTAAAATGTATTGTCAGTGTATTCTGTGCTTGGCAGTACTCTTAATATTGTTCTTGTTTTCACCTTCAGGACCATGAAAAGTCATAATACCTTCTCACGTCATTTTTTTCTTACTGGGTTCTCCTTTTTGTTGAAGTCTCCCTGTCATGATTCCTATGCTGTAGGTCATGGACACTGATCCTGCAGTCTGCAGCTATATTTTAGTCTCAGCTGTGATAACTCTTGAGTTAACTAAACTGTAATTGTTACTGGGTTCTCTTCCTAAATCACTGAGACAAAATTTCTGAGACAAAACTGTGACACCTAATTACAGGTAAGATTAGTGAAAGAAAACAAAGACAATGTATTTAGAATTTCTAGGAAATCGTCACATTCTTCTGTTCACCATAATTTTTTAATACAGTAAGATTTTATTCAAGAGGGAGACAAGGTTTCACATGTCTTCTCTAAGAGCTGGAACAAATTCAGGAAGAGATCAGCTTTGGCTAGCCCTAGTTTATTGTAATTACATTTTTGCATTGTGCTTTATCTTTTAAATGACCATCAGACAGAGCTGAAGATCTGAGAAACTTTCAGGACAAACCTTGTGTCTAAATGCCAGAGGCAAGAGATATGTACACAACTGATGTCCTAGACAGTGATTGAGGATAACAGAATATTCCCTTGCTAACACTTCGTGGGTTTTTCCAGTCTGTAATGAAAATCTGACTCCTAGAGACTTTGTGTTCATCATGTTCGCTTGAGGTGCACCGCTCAAAGTCATATTTACATTCTTGGAATTCAAATTTTCAAGGGAAAGAATGATTCCCCAAGTTAAAAAGCTTCTGTGACATGAAAGAATAAGCCTCCACCTCTTGAAGGACAGATCCTACATTTGGAATTGATTTCAGGCACATGAGATCTGTTAGAAATCAAATCAAGATGGGTTGCCTCATGTACATCATGGCTTGCACTTCAGAGGACACTGTGACATATTGACTGTGAGTCTTAAAGGGTTAATAACTGCAAAACAGACTGTAGTGTTTGTAAAACATTTTACTTGCCAGCTACCAAGATGCAAGGATAGAAAATAAGTTAACATGGGCAGTGGCCACTGCAAGAGCCTCAAGGTGACAAAGATTGAACTGCACAATCCTGTGCAAACAGCAATACTGGGCTGCAATAGGGATGACATTTCCTATGGAATGGATTACAATGTGCAAATAAATTAAAATTAAGAGAGAAAAATGAGTTAACCCTTTGAGACATGGTATTATTACGATCATAATCATCCTGAGCTTGAACTGGATAATAAAAACATTCAATGAAATCAAAGTCTGAGATGGCTCCCTACCTCCTTTCTTCTTTTGATAAAAGAAATTAAGCACTGTAAAACATCTTTTCTCTGATATATAAGAGAAGACAATATGTGGCTTCTAGATTATGTAAGCAGCTATTCTATTTGGAAGGTCTGCTGTGGACTACATAGATTCAAGTAAATATAGTGAAAAAAGTGAGCTATATTTTAAGAATCTTATATGACACAGTAGAAGAAGCCACAAGATTTCAGGATCAGACTATAAATGTATTCTTTCAAAATTCTATAAAGGTAGGTTTATTTTTTTAGAATAGGAGCTGTCACGTGATTGTCCCAGTAAGAGGAGTTTGGCATGGGAAACTCTGAGTGTGTACAGCAAAATGGAGAAGTATTTAAGTACAAAGTTAAAAAAAAATGGAAACAACCCAAAGTGCCTAAAAAGGAAACATCACTATCATGCAGATAGGATAGGGACCAAAAAAAACCCTCACTATTGCTGGTTTTTTTCTTTGCATTTTTTATTATGCTCTTGGAAAACATTACCCAAGCACTTTTTCTGCTGACAGTCAACCATGATATAATTAGACATAGTAAAGTAAATTTGATATGAGAAAATACAATGAGATTTTCTTCCCCTTTCAGCAACTTCTTCCAGGAATTGAATACCCACACTGAGGAAGGAATACTGCAGATTGCTAATATGCACAGATTTCAGCCACTAATTTGGGACTCTGAAGAGACTTACATTTCTCTAACTCCACAATTGGATTTGTAATGCCATACAATTCATAACAGCATATTTGACTTTTTTTGCAGTAGATAGCAAAAGCAACAATTTTAAACTAAAGCAGAACCAAAAAGCTAACACTGTTTCATACAGCTTTCAAATTCACCAGTATACCAGCATTCTGCAGAACAGGAATATTCTATTTCTATCATAAAGTTATTGGATGAGTAATCTCCAGCTGGTCAATATCTGGCAAATGAAGGAATATTCTTTATCACCAGTCCTCAGAATTGATGTTTTCCCAAAACATCTTTGTGACAATGTCCTTTTGCCAGTGTTAGAGAAACAGGTCTTGCTGTTTCACAGCATCTTTAGGAGCCAAGATGTAGGGATGAGTCACATGTGGCAAAATACACAACTGATAGAGAATGAAGAAAAATAAGCACTGCCTAGCTGAGTCAAATGTAAGGGTACCTGATGGGATTTATAGTTATAGCTAAATTAGCAGTTCAAATGTCACGAGCCAACAACATGGAACCCACAAACTGGCACATTCAATGAGACTTTGTTTATAGTCTGTTCTCTAGCTGAGACTAACTCAGGCTTTCTAGACTTTTTTGGCAATGAAAACAACGTCTGCAGGGCAGATGTCTGATGGAAATAGAGACAAAAGCAACGTGATAGAAGTAATCACACCAGATGTACAGAGCAAGCAATAATCCAAAATAAAATTAATTAATTGGAGATTCAGATCTTAAGGCATCAGTGACCTTTAACCACTTGCACCCCATAAACACCGAGATATGTATGAATTTTAATAGCAAACCCTATAATGTAAGCCAATAACTTTCCTTTCCTAAAAAGTATCTTACAGCAATCAATTGAAAGGTTGCTGTTATTCAATGGCACTTGACCAAAAAAACATTTCTGCAGAGAAATTTTCAGATTTTTCCTCAAACTGTCAAACTTTTCTACATAAGTAATTTTATGCTTAATCCCCAATATTCTATAAGACAGTGTAGGTACTTTGAACCATTTATAGAACTGATCTTGTTAAGGAAATGGTAGTTAATGCATCACCTGATCCAGAAGAATCCAGTTTGTTCAGAAGAAATTGTGTTATAAACATGAACATAAATATTTTAGCTTTCTAGCCTTGAATCCTACTGTAAATTAAGTGCACACAATATGCAATGCTATAAGTAAATTAAACAATCCTTTTATTTTCATATACACTTCTCACAGAAATATTTAATGAATTAACACTGCACATTTCTTACTGTCCTAATCTCCTGATGATATTAGAAGTGCTTTCAAATTTTCATATTTACATATGAAAACTTCTTTTGCAGGTACAGGTATGATTACAACACAAAAATTTCTGGGTTTGCATATACAAGTATGACAAGAGTAAACAGCAGCACTTACACACAAGTGCCATTCTGAAAACTAGCTTAGGAATTTGGATTTTGTTATGATATACATCAGCAAATCAGACCAAGGCTTGTCATTCTATCAATTTCATAATTAAAGTATATAGTATCAGTAATGTGACTTGTAATTTCTTAGAAGAAGATTTTCAGTGGGATTTTTGTAGCAACTAGTGATCAATGCTAATCATAACTCTTGTCTCTGTTTTGTAGTAAAACTGTATTTCATTTTGGTAGGACACTTCACAGGCAAAAAAACTCACATTTTTGCAGACATACACATTTATCATTACTAAAAACAGAATATATACACTAACAGAGATATTTAATGATCAAAACTTGCTAAGAATCATATTGTTACAGAGAACACTCTGTAGCAGGACTCAAACTATGTCTTCTTTTGAAATTTTTTAAGTTATCTTTCTTTGAAAGGATTTCAGACACATTTGTTCTGGAAGAAGTATTGATAATACCAAACAACAAACTTTTACCAAGTTCACATAACTGAGTCTTTAGATCATGTACCTTCTGTATGGTATGAGTCACTGAATTTTTGGATGATGTAAATGCAATCAGAGCATGCTTAATTTCATTTTGGTTTGTTAGAACTACAAAAGAAGAAGGAAGAAACAGCAATTTGCAAGGAGATGGAAAACAAGGCAATATAAATAGAGAAAATAGTTACACTTAATGAGATTTGTTTTCATTGGACCCGCTGCTGGGTTTCACTTTCAAACTACAGAGTTATCTACTTTCATTTGATTAGAAACAATGCTAAGCAATCTGAGCTGCTTTGATTCTCTCACCAAATAAAAGAACAAGTGCCTTCACACTTAAAGAGAGAAAACATTCAATTTAAGGAAGTGAAAGAACAAAGAAAGAACCTAGTTACTTTAAATACAAACATGAAGACAATTACATCACAGATAGTAAATCACAGTCTGGCAAGGATGCTGGTGAAGAAATTCTGTTCTAACACAACACACAAGAATTTACTAAAATTCACAGGATTACTTTGGAAGACCATAGTTGTAGGTTCTTTTATAATAAAACTCCCTATCTCAAAACACTTTTTTTTTCTTTTTAGTAGTTGTTTCTGAACTTTCCCTTTATTGTAGTTTTCTACCATCATCCTTCAGTCTTCCAGTGACTAATGACTTTTCCATCTCTCCCTGTGCTTCAGCAGTCCTTGCCACCTTTTTTCCTTCAAACTGTTTAATGTAATTAAGTAATTTAAATTATCAAAGTAATTATTCCCAAATGGAATACAGGTTGACATTTGCTGCTTCTACATCATCTCTCTGTCCTGAAGCTTATTCTTTTCTCCAGCTGAAAACTCACATAAATAAGATTTTGCTTTTCCTAAAAGCCTTGCCTTGCTTGTATTTCTGAGCTCCCAGATGACCACAGGTACAGCACTGCTGTTATGGATGTGCTTGCACCAACCCATATGTTAAATGCTATTACATCTTTAAATGTGCATTCCTTCACCACCTAATTATTAGCTGTGCCTTAGGCAAACCTTCACCTCCCATTCAAAAGCCATACATATTGCACATTTTAAAAGAATAACTGCAGTTATATGCTTTAAATATCTTAGCAAGCAATGACACAGCCTAAAGAACCCCGAGAGAGAGCCAGAATGCCCAAATGTGCAGCATGGCCCACTGATCTCAAAAACCCAACACAACTCACTCAGCCTCAGTGAGGGACTCGATCCTCTGTCTGAAAAGATTGCCAGGATACACCATTATTTTACAGATGGAAGGAAATAAAAATTAAGAACTGACTAAAGACTGCAGAACATGGTTCAAAATACCAAGTATTATTTACAATTGAGGTTTTCCATGTGAAGGCCACAAATTGTGAATTAAAGCTGTCTCAAATGATGACAGGTTCAGCCTTGGAGGATAAATGCTCAGCTATAGGCTATGGAAGCAGTGCTTGGGAGCAGTCTCCAGCAATCACTGTGGCCACAGCTTTGGACCGTATCTAATGGAATCTGATGACAATTCCATACAAGCTGGACCTAAGGATCTGTATCTCAAGCATACCACTCCTCACTGGGGCTGCATGGCATGTGGCATTGTTACTGACTCTGTGCTTCTAGTTTATCTGACTCCCCTCCCAGAAAGCAGGGGGATCACTTTGTGAAGGAGAATGGAGGATAACTAGGGGGAAAAAAGTTGTTTTCACAAATATGTTTCTAGTAGCAATGATCTGCAACTATGACTGTATATGCATATAAATTATTTAAGCTCTTTAGGGATAGTTAAGATTTTTAGTAGACAAAACAAAATATTCAGTACTTACTTTAGTTCAGGCTTAAACAAGACTTTATACCCTAGAAAGCCCAGCTGTTATTTCACTTAAGTCATTTATCTACTACATGACATTACTTCTTCATATGAACCTTGACTTATTTTATGTGCTCTTATTTGCTGTTTCCAACTGTTGCAGATTAACAGAGATCCCATGTTAAGTGTGTGATTACTTTTTATGCACTAAAAGATAAGTTGTTACTTCATCTTTTACTGGCCTTTGAATATATTACTTTTTACTTGAATGCTTCAAGCTCTTTGCTAACAAAGTAAGTCTACTGTCAGTGGTAACATGTTAATTCAAGTATGTGTATTAACAGAATTCCCAGGCCCTAATAGCCATTACTTCCTGCATTCATAATAAAAACAGTGTGAGAGGGCTATGTTCTCACACATCAAACAAAAGTTCAGGACAGCCCAGTTAAATGATTTGCCAACATACTATTTGATACAGCACTAGCATTTTCTGAGTCTTTCTCAATTATGCACAGAGCTGTTTAGGACACTTCAGCACTGCTAAAACATTTGATTTAAATGATTTGTTCCATGTTTTGAGATAACTTTGGCAATCTTAAAATAAGAGTTTGAACAATGCAAAGTATCTTAGACAGTTTGCCAAACCTTAATGTGTTTCTTTACAACATATGGTATAGTCATTGTTTAAAGGCAGGTTCTCAGCAGTGCACATCTTTCACTACAGGGACCGAAACTGGGGACCCATCTGCTCAGATCTATTAAATTCTCAATACAGTTTCAAACATTTGCTGAACTGATGACACTTTCAAATTCGGCAGGATTTTTATAACATAGGTGAATAACAGGAACATGGTTTCACTTTAAACAAAAATATCCTTAATTGTTGTCAGAGAAAAGAAGAAAGGGAATAAACAGCTGCAGTACTGAATCACGTTAAACACAATGCCAGGGCTGTGTGATACAAGCTCCAAGTTATAAAGCTTTCTTTTTTCCTTTAAACTAAGGAATGTGCAAATGGTAATCACACTGGCTCAACAGAAAAGCACTTTATAGCACAACCAAAACCATGGAGGTGATCTCTTTTATTAGGACAACTAAAAATATAAAGAAGTAGTCTTTGAGAAATTTTATTTTAATTTGTTTTATCAGAGTTTGTGAGCAGTAAAAAGGAAAATCAAAGGGTTGCCCTGTGTGGTTCCTCTCAGTGAAATAATCAGCTTTGAAGTTATTCTTTGGATAATACAAGACACTGGGTTAAGTCATGGCCACCTCCTCAGGATTTACTTCCATTTGACACAGCACTGCCAAACATATGTAAATTTTATACGAAACTAAATGTGAAAACATTTATTGTACTAAAAACCTCCATGAACACTATGATTGTTCCATAAATAACCACGCAGCTGAAAAAAGACAAAGGAAAACACAGAAGAATAAAATCAAGGAAAATCTAGAGGGAAAAATGTTAAATTAAAGAAAAACTGAATCACTGATTCATCAATATTCTTACACTGGCCCCTCCCCATTTACAGTAATATATCACAGTTCACCAAATCATCAGTTATGACAACTTAGACAACAAAGGATCTGTACCTATACACAGAATAAATTAAATCAGGTTTGTTGTCAATCTGGCAGCCATCATTTTTCAACAGTTATTTATGTTCATTTAAAGAAGCACAACCCTGTTAATGATCATCATGTAACTGAAAATCTGTTTACTTCTTACCTTAAATGTTTTTTCTGTTAATTCATTGATTTTATTTTCTAACACAAGCAGATAAAAAAAGTACAAATAGAACAGATAAGAGACAGAAACAGGAAAACAAAACAAGATATACAGTAAAGTGAGAAAAAAAATACATATCTCTTCATGGCAGCAGTATCTCGAGTACAGGATGGCAAACATACATACAAATTCAGACTTTTAAACAGAATTTTTAAACTGAATATATTCTACCTTGTCCCATAGCTTTCCATAGCATCTAGTAGCAAAAAACTGCATATACAGGAATAGTATGTTGATAAAAGCTAAGGCCTTGCCTAAACTCTCTCATCCAAGTAAGATAAAATACATATTCAAAGTCGAACAATTAGCTTAAAAACATTCAAAAAATTTTAACTCTCTCTGTATGGACATTTTTATTCACGAATTAAATCATCCAAGAGTTTTATAATAAACAAGAAAAACCTCAGAATTGTTTTAATACAATTTAGTTCATAATACAATACAGTTCATAATTTTACTCCTGTACACGGTCTTGGAATCTTAGCTTGGTTTGGAAGGGACCTTAAAGCTCATCTCATTTCCACCACCCCGCCATGGGCTGGGACACCTTCCACTAGTCCTGATCACCCAGGGCCCATCCAGCCCAGCCTCAAACACTTGCAGGGAGGGATAGCCACAGCTTCTCTGGGCAGCCTCTGCCAGGGCTCCCCACCACCACAGGGAAGAATTTCTGCAGAATATCCAATGTCAAATCTACCCTCTTCCAGTTTAAAGCCATTTCCCCTTGACCTATCCCTCCATGCCCTTGCAAGTCCCCCTTCAGTTCTCCTGTAGCCCCTTTAGGTACTGGAAGGGGTCTAAGGTCTTCCCAGAGCCTTATCTTCTTCTCCATTCCTTCCCCCTGCTGTGTCCACCACATCACACAGGCTGTCATCAGCAAAATTGCTGAGGGTGAACTCAGTCCCACCAGTCCTGATGCCAGCCCCAAGGAGCAGCACTGCACACTGCTCTCCACTTGGACATTGAGCCATTGACTGCAACCCTTCGAGTGCAACCAGCCAGCCAATTCCTCATCCACCAAGTGGTCCAGCCATCAAATCCATCCCTCTCCAGTTTAGAGACAAGGATGTTGTGTGGGACAGTGTCCAACTGAGCTTTGCACAAGTTCAGTAGATGACAACAGTTTCTCTGCCTTTATCCACCGAGGCTGTAACCCCACTGTGGAAGGTCAGCAAACTTGACAGGCACAACTTGCCTTTAACAAAAAATATCAGCTCCTCCTACACTGTTCAGATGGTGCAATGAACATCACACATTTTTGCTCATTGTTCATTTGAGGGCACAACGATTAGCAAAAGGTGTGAGTTTTTGATGCTGGTACAGTCATTACAGTTTGCTCATGGTTCTTCCATACAATCTCATTATTAGCAAACAGCAGCTTTTGCTTAATGTATATTGATTATCATGTGACTATTTTATCATCAAAATATACTTACTGGATGATTATGTTAAATTAATTGAAAAATTCTGTTTCTTGGTTGCAAATATGGTAGGAAAAATATACTGAAGTTATTATTTACACTTTTTATAATACTTTGCCACTGGCATATGAAATTGCAGTTCCAATATGCTGTGGCTTTCCAGCAAAGCAATCTCAGATAAAACAGCACAAAAATTCCTCAAAATAATCTAAGCGGATGTTAAATGATATGTAGGAATAATATCATGCCAAAATGAAGACAAGCAAAAGAGGAAGTCAATAAACAAGAAAATCTAGGTGTCAAATCATATTTGTGGAATCTATGGAAACTCATCAAATTGAATGAGATTTGTATCAAAGGCAGTTTTTGTGATGTCCAAGTGAAACTGAGTAAATGTGCTTGGAAATCTATGTCTCAACAAGACTAAATAGCTCCATGTGGAGCTGTAAAAGAACATCAACTGACAGCAACTGAGGCTTCAAATCAGGTACTGCAGCTGCCATTTCAGAGCTTCAGGTGCAGAACAGGATGACCAGAGGATGTTTCTGAAAGGCAGAGAAATTCAGAATGGAACACAGGCTCTCAGTTTTGAATGCTGTCTCTGGATATCAAAGAAAAAAACTATTGATGCATAAAATATACAGCAGTAAGTAATGCAACTAATCTAGTGCAATGATTTTCAGGCATTTTGATAATGGATGGGAGTACCAAGATGGGTCAGATCACTGAAGAATCCTTAGGTACAATGAAGATCATACCACAGTAGTAAAAAATTTAGGATACTTTCACTCCTTAGCCACAGACCCTTCATCTTTTGCAACATTCTGCTTGTTGAGTGAAGATCTTAAAGAAAGCAGTATTTCAGAACTTCCTTTCTTTGTGAGTATATGTCCTCACCTTAACCTTATTTTAACATTGTTTTTGTGTGGGCGTTTATTGTATTGCAGAGTATGGCAAATCTGATAAGAGAAAAGCAACGACTGAGCCTAGTCTTATTGTATCAGAATGGCTGAAATAATTACATATCCTGGAAAACCTGGGAACTTCTGATCCTACTTTCAGACACAGAATGGATACACAGTTTTTGATTACAGAAAATATTCCTGCAGTCCCACACAAAGCTAAACTTCAGTTATATTCTCTGATGAACAATCAACATGGCTCATTTCCTGGGCTTTGGAAGAAAAACTGTTTCTTGCACAACCCAGTGAACTGAGAATAATAGGAATGATATGCTTGATGACAGCAGAAACATAGAATCTGAAACATATCTCAGAAGACTGCACTTTTGAATTAAAGTATGAATGTCATAGGGAGAGCACAAAGGATGTTTGATCCCAGAAGGTTTCTTTCTTTCAGTACCCTATAAGCTACAGCTGTAGCTGTCACAACCACCCATTACTTGGACAGTTAATTCTCCCCTTTCTATCTTGTTTCTCAAATGATCCCAACATTTATTAAAAGTCTACAAAACCCAGCCATTTATGTTCTAGTTTCCAAAGGAAACAAAACTATTTTATCAAAATTTTATTTTATTATAGCTTCTCCGTATGCCTTGTGATGCAAAAAGATAAAGTGTAATTGATAGGGTTTGTTATTTCATAGGATATAATTTTTTAGATACAATGGAAATATTATTTCCACTTCTTGGTGTATCTTTTTGAAAAGAGAGTTTCTTCTGCTGTCACCATAAAATTAATTATTTCATGGAGAAGTAATCACTGCTGATTCTACCTGAGTCCATTAGTACCACACCTGAAGTTCAAAAGTTGGCTGCTGCAGGATGGTGGCCATCACACAACAGGACAGTATGACAACAAATCCATATTCTTAGAGAGTGTATTCAATCCCTAACACCTCACCAGCCTCAGATACAATAACACCTGAGCAATTACTTCGAATTTATTAAGCACATTCATATTGCTATCTGGATTCCCATGTATACCTAGAGGAAAATCAAAGAAGTTTGGACAACTGAGTGTGACAACAGCTCCTGGCAGCATGCACCATAGAAATGGTTCACTCTGAAAAAATAATTCAAACCTACAATATATACAGGGACTTACAGCCCTCTCAGAGTTCTTACTATGTTCAAACATATTGACATATGTTTTCTTTAACATTCACATTTTTAAAAGTAATCCTACCACAAAGAGATTACAGTTTAAGAGATACCCTTTACAGGCAACCCTCTTTAAAATTATTCCTAATATACTTTCCAGTGCTTCTGGTAACTGTCAAAAATTGGCTTCATATCAAATGAAATATTGGTCTGATATAATAAAGCATTTCCTGTTTGAATATTTAATTAATTCCATTATTTTCTCCAGGGCTTGAGTTTTCACTGGGAAAGCACATTGCAGGAGTCTCCAGTGAAGGCTGTTTTGGTGCTCATTTCCTGAGTCTGATCTTGACTTCTGAGAGAATTACCCATTCAGTTTAGAGAACTGCTAACTCTTAAAGTGGTCAAGATGTCTTCACAGCAATTTGCTTCACAACCCTCAGAGTAGAATTTAGTTGGAGTAATTTGAAAGCTTATTCCATAAAAGTAAGGACTCCAAATTTCCCAACTGTTACCAATTGAAATTTCTGACAAATGTTTCTGCATGTAAAAATGAACACTCTGTATGTATACATGAAAGGAAAAAGAGACTTGGACAACAAACAATACATTTAGCTCTTTAGAAAACAGCAAGGCTCCTTAGGACTCAGCTCATTAATTTTCCCAGAGAGATATGCAATTGAAATTCAGTGAGAGTTAAACACTTGACTCCCTTTGGATCTTTAAAATCCCAGATGAAGTGGTATTTAACTAATTCCCACACAAGCAGGAATCAGTCATTCGGCAGAGCGATGCAATCCGAGTGCTGGTCACCAGAACAGATTCGGTCCCCGGCACAGCCTTTAGTGATGTCATTAGGGAGCTCCCGTGTCCCGTCCCTGGGCTCTCAGGAGCCCAGAGCCATCACCTGCTGTGGGGTTCGAGAGAAGGGGGCACTTGGAGGAGCCTCTCACTACCTGCAGCAAGGCTGTGAATGTGCATTCAGCTTCCCACAAGCACCTTTTGTTTCTCAGAAGCTTGGATATTCTACATATTAGAAACAATATATTCTTTGGGTGTGCCCATCCTCACATATCCTATAAAAACGACGGAATTAGATCCCTCCCTCTGACTTACATGAAATCAAATTAAACTTATATGGAAAGATTTACTCTCGACTAGCAAGAGCTTTTCTCCCCTTTCCCCGTCTCATTCTTGGTGTCCTGGCCTTGCTGCCAGAAATTTTTGAAGTGGTGAGCTCACTCTCCCCCTCCTCCTTCCTCTCGCCCTTTCTCCCGCTGCCCTGCCCGCCGCAGGGTTTCAATGGGCTCCTGCAGCCACTCGGGCGGACAGCATTCCGTCGCCAGGCAACTCCCTGAAAAGAAGCACATGCTGCTGCGACGCAGACAGAGCGTGCCCGTCTGCTCCAGTGATGCTGTGGCCTAATTTCTACCTCTCTTGTGCTGGAGACAAAAGGGAACATCTCCAGAGTTGAGGGTTAGGGAGTACGGAATTATCTGCACTTTTTTTGTTGTTGTTTGTTTTTCCCCCGCTCTCCCGATCGGGTGCATCCCCTTCCATCTGAGGGCCCCCAGAAGTCATGCATGTCTAATCTGCATGCATGCGTTTGGGACTGCTCCCTGGCCTTGCAGAATACTGACAACTTTCTGTTAGCTTTTGGCTGAGTTAATAGTTCTTATGGAGATCTGTTAAGCTTCCCTGTAGCTCTCCCACAAGGGAAGTTTTGCATGTAAATTCTCAAGGCCATTCATCTTTTCCTACCTGACTCTTTATTGCCTGGTTGTTTGGGTTTTTTTAAAGGCCTCTTTAGGGAATACAAAGTATAGCCTTTCTTATTTTCCCTCCTTTCACCATGCTTTCCTAGGAATAAAGAACAGCAAACTAAGAAATTCCTTTGGTTTTTCCAAAGCCTGAAGAAAGATCACTTCTTTATCCATGGATTTAGTTTTGGACTGCCTAATCTTCTCAAAAGGCAGCCCATACGTATTCAGATTTTGTGGTTTGAGTTCAGTCCTGCAATCACAATCCTCCACTGTCTGTTACAGACAGATTATCATTAGGTAAAAAATGGCAGTCAGATAAGAGGCAAGTTTCCTTACATCTACTGCTGGCTTCCTGTTAGTATGTTTTCCATAGGAAGGTTGCCTTTTGTCAGTTCTGGTACCAGCTCAGCAGCTCACTCAATC
The DNA here is from genome assembly GCA_013397245.1 of Thryothorus ludovicianus. Classification (NCBI taxonomy): domain Eukaryota; kingdom Metazoa; phylum Chordata; class Aves; order Passeriformes; family Certhiidae; genus Thryothorus; species Thryothorus ludovicianus. Next base: position 325,022 of record VZTB01004928.1, on the reverse strand, counting down.
TGCAAGCAAGCCTGAACCTGAGAGAAAAGCTGCACTGTATTCAGCCTGACAGAGTCTAATATTGCTCTGGTGCTCTGGGTATTCCACCAGTCCTCCCCTCACTTCTGGATCAAGTCTGAAATCCCAGTCCTAATTTACAAATCCCTAATTTGGTTAGTACACATCTACTTTAAGGGCAGCCAAGAACCCTCATCCACTGATCCCTGTCAGCACTACTACAGATTTCTTCCAGCATAGCTACGTCAACACAACTGTGGCAAAGCATAACCTCCAGCTGCCACTGCTGCACCAGTAAATGCCTGGTTCACCCTCCTTTATGCCACCAGGGCAGCACATTTGTCAGCTTTGTTTGTGCCTTCAGAAGTGTCCTGGAATTAAACAGCAAAATCCAGTGCCATGGGAAAACATGCAAATCACAGATGCCCTATAACAGATAAAGCCAGGGTCACTGTCACTGAGCACATTATGAGAAGACACAGAGATCCAATAGCTTTGTAGAAGAAAGGTTGTGGCCCAAATGTTCCATTTTTTTCCAATGTCACTGTACTTGTACTCACACAGTACAGGTGACAGCAGACACTTCTCATTCCAGTGGACTTAATGTGTGTAGTGCTGTGGATTAGACTCTGCTTATCTTTCACTTCTATACAAAAAATCAGAACTGTTCAACTGTGTGGCAGCAAGAGTAAACTCAAATGCACTGGCAAAGTTTCAACCTTTTGGAGTAGAAGAGTCCTTTCTTCTGTCTCTGAGAGTGTCACGCACTAGGAAATCTCCACATTATTTATAAAATGTTTTGAGACCATCTGGAAAGAAAGGTGCTATATACAGGCACAACAGCAGTTAAGACTCGCATGAGTCACACATATACAGCTTTCAGTACTACAAAACTCCCCAAACATCCCTCTTCCCCAAACACTCTCCATAGGACTAAACATGTGGGAGATTTTTCCCTCAAAAACACAGCAGCATTAAAGAAACAACAAAGTGTCTTAAAATTAAATTAAAAATGCACACTTCCATTTGAAGTCAGTCTGAAGGGGCAAATAAGGCCCAGAACTGCTTCTGGCTATGGCAAAGCTAAAAATAATAATAAAAATAATCAGGTGATCCCTTGCCAAACAGGTAATGAACTAAAGTTAAAAACACAAGCCAATTTGCCATACAGACACCAACTTCTTACTTATTGTCCACAGGCAGTCCATGTGTTTTTCTACGTATTTTTGGATCCTGCATCCATTCAAGATGATACTACAGTTTGGCCCATGGCCAGAAACTGGCAAGTGAAATAATGTTCCAGTCCATGCACTGTGAACACACAGCTGGCTTCAAAGGAAATGGACTAATCCTACTTCATTTCCCTTCTTCAGTATGTGTTTAAAGAGCTTTGGTGCGCTGAAGGAAATCCACCAGAATTCATTAGTTCCCTTCTGATTCAGCTCATTGCTGCTGGAAATGGAAACAAGTCGGAATTGCAGGGTCCTACTCAATTTCCTTTTGGAGCAGACTTTAAGCCAATTCTGCTCTCAGTTGTTCACACACAGATCTTCACTAATGATGCATAAGTTCAAATGCAGTATTTCTCCAAGCTGCCTAAATATATGAAGACTACGAAGGGAAGAAGAAAAATTAAAATAATCTCTCGGACTTCATACCATGGAGAACTTTTGGCTGAGAATACTCCTGAGAAGGAAACTCAGAAAATTGGGAGAATTTCTAGAAAGAGACAGGAGTAAGGAGTAAGGAGAGATAGAAAAACCCAGGTGAAACTAGGAAAAGATCACAGTGAAGGAAAAAAAATATTTAAATACATCATATACATTTTTTGCTATCCAATGAAAAATTACAGTAAAATAAAACACTGATTCTAATGGCTTAAGCAAATGCTATGGATGACCTTGATCCTGTTTGGAGGTGGTTTTGGAAATGGAGACATGAAAATAAGTCATTTGCACAGGACAGGAAGTTTTTCTTTCTACTCTTCATCAGATCTTTCAATTTGTCTCTTCAGATTTCATGTCATATTTTATGAGCCTTCTTAAGGTTCTGCGAAGCAATAGGATTTTAATTATTCCTTGTTCAGTTTAAGGCCATTGCTTTTGAGACCATAAGCCAGAACCAACACTCTTGCAAAGCAAACCTACAATTAACCACCTAAGCAGAAAGTGGCTTGTGACAAACAAAGCAGAACAGAAGAAAGCTACAGGGTTCGTGATGGGACCATGGCTTCACTTGAGTCAAATGAGCACAACATGTAAAAATCCCTTATTGTAACTGCAGTGAAGACAAAGAAGTATTATTGCTGTAATGAACTGTCTCTTAAGCTTGAACTGTGATACTTTAAATAGTGAGCAGCCTTATGAATTTGGCTTCCCCATTAATTACAAATCCATTAGCTTGAAGCAGTATACTGCAAAGAAAATAAGTCCTGGAGTTGAAATTGGCCAAAAAGCCTTTAAATTATCAACACTGTATCTCAGATGGGTGACTCCAAACTCCTCAGGTTTTAGCAGCCTTTATTGTCTGAAGTTCTAGGGGTGTTTGAGGAGCTCTTTGTGACAAATTAAAAATTTGATTCCTTACCAGTTAGCTACAGAAATCCAACACAGACACAATTTATATCCTGCACTAATAGCTTCTCAGCACAGGAAAATGAAGGACAATTAGAGAGCAAGTAATGGCTCAGTGATTCTGTAGAACACTGTACCACCTACAGAGCCAGTTAAAATGAGATTATTTTCCTTTGTGATTCTCTGTCAACCTCAGTTTACAGCTTTAACTTTTATCATTAGACCACAATTTAAGATGTTATTCAACCCACTCTAGAAAACGCTATATGACATTTATAATTTACAGAAGTTGACAATTTCACATAGACCCACTGGGACAGACACAGCAATAACAGACAATCCATTCTCTTTGCATATACAACTTATTTTCTCACTCCAAAAACAAAGGCTGAATGTCTCATCCCTCTTTAGTTGTAGTGAATAGATATATAAGAAGAAACCAATCACCACTTGTGGATATCACCACAAACAAAAAAATACTCGAAACAAAGACATTTCACAGCTCAAACATTCAAAGTCAAAATCAGTTTATTAGGCATTATCCTAATTTTTACTGTTTAATGTGCTTTAAAGTACACGACAGTGGATCATACAAAGGCAATTCTAGCTCAATTAGGTCAATCAGTATATTTTTTTAATCCTTTCTCAATTGCCACATTTATGTCTCTGTTATTATTATTCTTGTTTGCTAAACTGATTACACAAAAGATTTCCTTTTGTATTGCCTTTGCAAAACCAGCTTTCTTCTTCCTACCTTCCCAGTTTTGCTGTCTCTCATAAAGAACCACTTCCTTTGGTTCATGCTGTGCATACATATGACTGGAAGTTCATTTAGTACCACCTCAGAACTTAGATCTCCCTCCAAACTGAGTAAATTGTTCTGGAAAAACGATATTGTAAATGTAACTAAGCCCTTAACAGAGATGAGACTTTTGTTTTCACCGTTAGAAATATTTCAGTTTGCAAAACACATTCCAACAAAACCTGCCCTTGATTCCTAATGTAAAGAGCCACGGGTTCCTTTTGTGAAAATTAAACTGAAGGGCAGAATGAGAAATGTAGTTCAATAACCTACTCAACCACAGAGAAAGAGTTACTGTTTACAAATTGGAGTTAGTGTATGGCAAGGAGAATTGGGCTCTTGGAGACATAACAGGAAAAGAAAACTTCCTTTAATTTACATCAGAGATGTCTCTTAGAATTCATATGGGAGGCAGTGAAACACTGAGGGAGAGAAATGAAATCCAGTGGCAGAGGTAGAACACAGTGACAGAGGAGCACCTGCCCCTACTGCCATTCCTTGAGAGGTACAAGTGACCACACTTGTCTGCAAGCAGGATTTAATACACTGTGGAGACAGACACAGGCTGTCCAGTGGAGGGAAGGAGAGAAAGAAAAGCAACCAGGGAGCCAGGAAATATCAAGTCTTCCCACTGTGCACTTGTGCAGATCACTCTGGCCACTGCAGGTTGCTTGAGCAGCCCATCCTTCTGTTTATCCACAATTAGGAAGGAAGGAGATTGTGGATATCCAGAGAGTGTGGATATCACACGGCCTTACAGTGACCTTGGGAACAGGTTCTCTGGAAATACACGATGGTTACTTCAACTTACAGACATGGATATATCCCCTGCACTCATCAGCCACACATCCTAGTGCCAATGCCTTGTTTTAGACATCACAAACTGAGAAGAGCTAGATGATTCCATGATAAGAGATTTGCCATCTACAAACTTATTCTCACTAAGAAGCTTAACCTATGACTTGTCAGTATTATTCCACTCTTTGATTCTTCAAATATCACAAACCACTAGCAACATTCACCTAAACAATAATCTCCTAAGCATGAGATTCAGACATTTCTAAAAACCCCATATATTTCTCAATTAATTGCCAAATGAATGCTTTAGTAATCATGCCCGAACCAAGAAAAATGAATTTTTTAACAGAAAGTCTAGTAACTAAACTCTGAATTAAAAAAGAATGTATTAAAATTTCCATCTTCTCTTCAACCTTGGATTAAGCAGGTGTCTATTTACCAGGGATTTAGGAAGACTCCAAATAGAATGCAGTCTATTTTTATGCATTAAAAAACTTTTGTATGAGAACTTTCTGTGTGAGAATATTCTCACTTGCTTCACTGTACCATTCAGAACATGTGATGTGTATCTACTGAGAAATGTGGAGAAATCAACCCACCACAGCTATTAGAAAATATTGTGTTTGACACTAACCAGTCCAGCTGGCTTCTTTGCTTTCTCAATAGCCTTTGTAGCTTCCTTGAGCTGTTTTCTAAGGTCCTCCTTTGGTTTGTCATGTTTACAGCACTAGGAGAGAAAGAAACAAAGCAATTTTAAAGCTTGCTGGGAAGTAATTCATGTTCTATTAACAGCGACCTTCTCACTCCCAATTCTATTTGTTCTTCATCCTCTAGAAAGTGGGTCAATTTTTTCAATTTAAAATCTGAGCACTCTTCAACAGTCAGGTCTCTGAGAAAAGAATTCAAAACTAAGTCCTGAGATGTCCTGACCTGCTGGAAAGCTTAGAGCTCCATTCTAAGAAAGCAACAAAATATCATCTAGCAGGTTGAAATCTACTGATCTATGAGAGTAGAACCAACTCTGAGCACTGTGGTGCCTTACAGGGGTTGTTCAGTCTCAGAGTGTGGTTTCACACTGAACTTAGGTGTAAATATAGGTGGCCACAGAAGCTGACCTGCCAGACAGCTCTGGGAACAGCCAGCCTTTCCCAGCTCAGTGGCAGAAAAGACTTGCTCCTGGCTCACTGTTAGGTATTCACAAGGGGAAATTTGTAGATGCTTAGATTCTTCTGGGTTTTTTTTTTCTGTATCTTGACCCTTCAAGTGATAAAAGCTTGTACCCGGTTCTTGAATCTAATGCTTAGTTTTGCTAACTCTTTGTCCCCAAGGAAGGCAGTTTAAGTTTTAGCTTTGTGCTAGTGTATGTCTTAACTTGATAGCCCAAAAAAAAACCCAAAACACCTGTCTTTGTTAACTGAATAACTACAACAAAGGAAAAGCCACTGCAAACCTGGATAACTGACACAGCAAATTGAAAGGTGGGGATTTTAAGTATCTTTCACAAGGTGGAACTTAGTATCTTTCATATCTTATTTTCCAGTTAGATGGGTTCAAGTCTACAGATCATGAAATCTGGAATGTAACAAAAATTTGAAAACCTAACAGACAGACCTTGACAGTCACATAGTCAAATCATATACAGCAGCCAAGGAAAATTAACAGGAATATCCCCTGCAATCCAGTAGAAAGAGTCATAGATCAATATCTGAGAAACGGAATCTTCAGAAAAACAACCACCACTGCTGTCAGGTAATGTATTTAGTCATTCTGAATGAAGGACAGTTAAAACAAAAACCTCTTCTGTAGATTTGCATTTACATTCTTTAAAAGGAGATGGGAAATGATAGGTTAATCACTGTTTTTCTGTTTGTCTGGTACCAGCTGTAAACCATACAATCATAATTTTAGGTCTTTAGAAACCAGCAAAATGGAGAGTGGAAAGGCCCCCAGTAGCAGTACAGAACTACACTAGCAGTTCTGTATGCCCTCCCCATAACCTGGAACACCATGAAGTTTGTGAATATCTGCAAGTTTTGATAAACATGCAAGAGGAGAGAGGAGGCACAGCAGTGAAGGGTAGCTGCAGGCTGAGTCGAGTGCAGGTCACACTGGTGTCCCCAGCCTGGCACCAGGCTGTAAGTCTCCACGTAAGCTGCATATATTTTAATCACACTAGTTGCTCAGAGTTGAAAATTGAGATCATATTCTTCTTACTGTCTCTAGAAGGAAATAAAACCCCACACATTTCCAGAACTCAGGATTGCATCACATAAAACCCTGACATGTTAGGTTTGCAAAGTGAGGTGTTAAGAATGAAGGCCCAGATCCTATGAAGATGTGATGAACTTGGCACTCTGTTATCCCACTGCCTGAAAATCAGAGGAATTAGGATTTCTAGGTATTTAGACCATTCTGAAAATCTCATTTCAATTCTGTAGAAATTAAGCAACTTCAATCCCAGAAGCTACATTTATCCATCTGTTCAGACCAAATTAAGATTTATCCTATTTCTTACTGACATGTGGGAGCCATCCATAAAGGACTGCCAGTACAGACATTTGAATGATAAAAGCTTGTTTTGATTTTTTCTCCAAAATGAAAATTACCATCCTTCCTTTGTCCAAAATTCATGAGAATTCTATAAGCTGAGAACAAACATAAGCACATAATAAACTCCCCAAATGAAATGTCTGCAATTAAAAGAAATGTAGAAGAAAGAGCACAATCTTCAGAATTACTCAGAATTATTCAGTGTATAGATTATAAAATAGATACTGAGAATTTGCAGAATATCTTTGTCAAAATCTTTATCAAAATAAAATTTGATTTTTCTTATGATGGTGAATGCAAAGGCTGAAGTCATACCTAATACAAATCACAGCACTCTAGTCAATGAAATTATCTCAGCTTACAGAAGGAGGAGTCTTTGGTGTTTGCCTGGTAGGTCAGAGAGAGAAAACTCTCAGTTCAAAAAATTGAAATCTAATGACAGAGCGTGCAGAATGACCCACATTACCTTCTGGCTAAGTACAACTTTTTGAAAGCTTTAGCAGTTTATCATTATTATATGGTAATGATGACATTTCTCAGACACAAAGAATTATGGCTTTTATCAATGGTTTATGCCAAAACCAAGTCTTAAAAGAAATCAGCCCAAAGCAGGTGCACTGAGCTGTCAGACCTTGAAATTTGTTTTGAAACCAACCACCTGTTAGTGTAATTGTGTAGCTGTTCTTCCTGGCTTATGGGATTTCAGTTCAGCTGTTGTTCTCATGCTAACGCTTATTTCCTCTAGGAATCAGTCTGTCCATTTCCACCAACCTACAAACTTCTGGGTGACTGTCTTTACAGGCTGAGCCAATGGATGCACGCAGAATGTGTGAGGGAGCACTCTTGACCAATAACACACTTTGTTTACAAAATACTTCACAATTGCTGTAAGAAAATGGCTCAAAAATAGCATTTAACATCCTCTGTGACACATTTAATCATGTAGATGACTCGTCTCTGCTTCTTGTTTTTTTCAGACTGCAACAAAGAACACTTCTAATGGGCAATCTCAAAGATCAGACTTAGTGCTGGTGCCTGACTCACATCTACTGATAGCACAGCACTGTTCCTGCTGTTGAAACCAAGTCTGAGTCAGGATTCCCTTCACAACTTTCTATTTCTAAAGGTTTATAACATCACCAGAAGCTGACTCTGGGTGAAAGGTTAGCAAGGACACAGAAAACTTAGCTGACAAAATCTAGAAGAAAAAGATCTGCCTACATGTGAGATCAAAGTGTGAAAATTATCAGAAGGACAATGGCTTCGGATGGTTTCTGTAAACGAGAAATGCCATGTAAGAAAGAACAACGTCCCTGTGCTTGAGGGCCCAGCCAGAACTGCAATCCCTTTATGCTCCACTTTGCTGTTTTCAGCACCTTTTGGACATCAGCCACCCCAGAAAAAGAACTGGACACTTGGGTGAGAACAATAGCTGAGCTGTTCATGAAAAATCTCCTGTGCCAGCCAGTCCCACTCATCTGGCAGCTCCACACTGCCCTCCAGGGAGGGCCATCATCAAACTTCCCGTGCTTCCCTCAGTTTCCCACCGGCAGGAGAGAATTCCTTGGGAGCAAATGCATAAAGCAAGTAAAAGATATACAGCGAACATAAACATGAGAATGTGTCTATTTCATGACATAAAATAGAGAAAAAATAAATTATAAAGATTAAATATTCCGTGTGTTCTTACTCATGCACAGATAACTGCTATCCTAATGCCTTTTCCAAGAGCCATATTAAAGGAAACAAAGAACAATTTATGGATAATAGCCCATAAATATATGCAGCACTGTATGTCCAATGCACGCAGATATTTTATCATGCAAGACATGACTGCTGGGTTTATGCATGATATGAAATGTGAGCTTTTTGCAGCTATTTCAAATAATTTTGGGGCACAAAAACTGTTGACAAGATATCTCCTGTTTAAATGTATTGCCCATCCCTGGCTGCAGAGCATGTTGTGTTTATAAGAAGGAACACTTCCAAAATGCTTTGAGAAACTCAATTGTTATCATTGTCTGAACTTAAAAAGACTACACCTTTGTATAGAGTTCTGTCAAAAGAAATCCTGCTGCTTATCATAAGCACGTACTTCCCCAAAGTTCCTGTTTTTTTAGAAGTTTTATTAATTGCAAATGTTGTTTACTAGAGGAAAACCGTGACTGAAGCTCTAAAACAAAGAGAATAGTTGCAACTTTAATCCTTTCAATAAGCCTTTGTTTCCCATTGACTAAAAACTTCCTAAAGGAAGTAGAGCTGCGAAAATCCAGGAAGGAATTAGATTTGCCAAATTCTGTTCCTACTTGGATCTAGATGCAAAGGCTTTGTTATTCATTGTACAAATGTGTTAGCAAAAAGAGAATGATCAATTACAAAAATACACTTTTGCCAAGGTTGAAATTATTAATAGAAGAGATTTCCCTGTCACAGAAGGCACACTATGAACTTATATAACCTACAAAATAAATAATACATTAATATTTTAGCTGCTCCTGCAATTTTTTTCTTCTGTGGCATTTTTTTTTTCTATTTCTTATCTAAGGCAAATTTGGATGCTGGCCTGACAATCATACAAGAACCTTGATAAGTAAACAAATATGGAAAGGAAAAAAATCAAAGGCAACCTCTTAATTAAATTAAGCATGCTTTGCAGCATCCAAAATAGGAGAAATCTTCAAAATCCATTTCCATGACAACAAGTAATTGCACACGAAAAAGTGTGCTATTGTGGCAATAAAGCTGAATTCCCTGCAGACCTTTCAGAGACACTACCAATTTGTTTTGTATTTTTTCCCTACATGCTCTTTTTATCTCTGTACCACTTCATGCTCTCTAGGTTTTAACTTGCCAAACAAGTAGAGACTAGATAAATATGTTCTGATTTATTCCATGGGGCAGAGGTTGTTTCAATTTCTTCTCCTAAAATAATTTAAGGGTGATTCCTATCTCCTTCCCACCAACACCATGCCTATTGCAACTTTTGATTTCCTGGACAATAGTATATTGGAAGATTAAAGAATATTTGAGCCACTATTTTTGTAAGATGCTGTGTAAGGACAGGTTATGGAAAGTGCTGACTACTTTTAGCTTCTTGTGGTTTCAGTGAAAATGTTGCTTAGCATATTTAAGTAAAATCAGCTCAATATTTTAACAAATGTCAAAGGTTTGGCCAAGCTTAGCTGGACTGCTTGAGCTGGAAAGGCTCCAGTTTTGGCAGCCATCAGCTGTGGTTTAACATCACAGCCACCTCTGTGTGCTGCTGCTCCAGCATCCTGACACAGGCTGGGCCCGAGCTTCAGCCCAAGCAGCAAATGCCTCTGGATTCCTAACGAGACAAATTTATGGCTCTGCCATGGAAACGCCCACATACCATTTGTAACTTGAAACACATATAACTAAAGCTTGGAATAGCTTTGGTTTAGCATATTACAGGTGCCAACACCTAAGTTTCCAGGGTATATTGGATATAATTATTCACAATGTCTTAAACCTTCCTCTATGAATTTCCTTCATATAATAGAGGTATGTGGGATAATCTCCAAAATCACTGAAAAGTGTTTTGATAAGATCAAATTGTAACAGAAGAAAGAAGTGAAGCAAAGAGTAAAAAAGAGATTTTCTGCATTTCCCTTTTCATCACAACAGCTGACAACCCCCTCCCTCCCTTGAAGATGGGAAAGCCAATTTTAATTTAAACTACAAACTGTTGACCAGGCCTCAGCTTGGCTTTGCAATTCACTATATGCCTGAGGGATAAATTATTTAGCATTAGCACATGGTATGTCATGTCTTGTTACTTAAGTGGAGGATGGCCTCCATCCAGCTGCACCCCCGGGGCCCCCCGATTGGCTGTGGGTGATGTCATTTCCATGTGCTAATCCTGGGCCAGGCCCCGGGGGACAGCGCTGGCCCCTCCGCCTCCCAGCCGGGCCCGGCTCCCCCTTTGGCGCCCGGGTCCGCCGCAGCTCCTGTCCCCTCGCTCGGGTGTCGGTGCCAGCGCGGTGACACTGAAGGTGCGGCAGATGAGCCGCGCACGGGATGTTTTGGATGTTTTGTGTTCTTCGCACAGGGTTTGGCATCCATTTAGTGAGATGGAAAATACACGGTTTGCTGCAGACCCAAGCTAAATGGAGAATTTTAAGGGGGTTATTTATCTGCGTACTAAATCGTTCTTAATTTCATTTTTCTGGTGTTCTGTTTTCAGTGTATTACAGATTTTTGGTCAGAAAACCTATTTCCACATTGCAAGGCAAAGGGACCCTGGACAAATGACCTGAGAGCATGAACTTGGCAAAATGCTTCTTCTGGAAGTTTTGCAATGCAGTAATTAGCCACAGTGCCCTTTAAAAGACCATATTTTGTTTTCAGTCAACACTCTCCTTATATTAAAAGGGTTTTTCCTTCAGAACCACCTTCAGGTTATTTGCCCCAGGGGAAATACTCATGCTAGTCTCCATTGGAAGGCTCCCAGCGCAGAAATAAGGGTTCCAGGGCTGGTGTCTTTTGATTGAATTTCACAGCAAAGTCGATGAAATGCCAAGAATTACAGAGCACTGTGTCGTGCAGGTGGTACTGTCTGCTCCGAAGTGAGGCACAAGATTTGCATCTTTCTGGTAGTTCAGGTTGAGCAGTGGTTCTACGTGACAGGTAGCAGGAGACACAACTGACACAGAAATCCACATGCTTTGTTACTGTTACATTAGCATTTAAGCACAATACACAGTACCCCACCATCAGAACTTCGTTTCTTGTGGTGAGGAACGAAAACTGACAGTGATTTGCCTTCTTTGTCACTGAATCTTAATTCTTTTCAACAGTGCATGAGAAGAAAGGATTTTGTGAAAGCTGTGTGGTCTCATGGTGGAGTGATAATTCTCTGAGACAGAGGCAGAAGGGGAACTTTGCAAGGGGATTCCCACGAGAAGAGATGTTGAACCAGTGCAGTACAAAGTGCTGCAAAATAAACAACTGTAGGACAGGAAATGAAGAACTCTAATCGATACCACAAAAGGGATTAGTTAGTCAAATATGAAAATTCAAAACTAGAATTTAAATCAGGACCACTAACTCTTTCTCGCCCTGCACAAAATAAACAATCTATAGATTCACCAGCTGCATCCAGCTTTGATTCCTGTCATTTCAAAGCTGGCACCTGCAGCCAGCCCTGGCTCAGAAGTATAGCATTGCTTCAAACACCCAGCTGGAGGGAAACACCTGCATTTGCACTATTGCTCATCCTCTCAAAACTACCAGACCTACTTGTAGCTAACTAATAAACAGCTAATTATAAACAGGGTGATTGGGCAAGGGCTCAGAACTGCTACCAGGGTAAGCACTGGCAAGTCACGTTTGCTGGCCTAATAGAACAAAAGTGTATTTCGATTTGGCTCCACACTCATTAGCTGGCCACCTCACAGTCCAACATATTTATTTATATGCACATAAATATCTTCGAGGCGGGTGCCAAGAGAATGGTGCCAGACTCTTTTTGGTGGTGCCCAGCAGCAGGACGAGGAGCACTGACCATGAACAAAAAAATAAAGTTTCGCCTCAACACAAGGAAGAACTCCTTTATGTTGAAGGCGGCAGAGCACTGGAACAGGGAGGGCGTGGAATCTCCATCTCTGGAGGAGATATTCCAAATCCACCTGGACACATTCCAGGTAGCCCTGCATCGGCGGAGGGTTGGACTGAGTGATATCCAGATGTCCCTTTCAACCCAATTTTGTGATTCTCTTGATATTACCTCTGGCCACAATGCGATGGATGTGTGGAGCAGGGCGAGCGAGTACCAAACCCACCCTGTATCAGCCNGGCGGCAGAGCACTGGAACAGGGAGGGCGTGGAATCTCCATCTCTGAAGGAGATATTCCAAATCCACCTGGACACATTCCAGGTAACCCAGCATCGGCGGGGGCTTGGACTGAGTGATATCCAGACGTCCCTTTCAACCCAAGCAATTTTGTGATTCTTTTGATGTTACCTCTGGCCACAATGCGATGGATGTGTGGAGCAGGGCGAGCGAGTACCAAACCCACCCTGTATCAGCCCTGCCCAGCCCAGCACAGCTCTGCAGCATTCGCCTCAGCTTCATAAGCGCGGGGTTGGACACTCGCCTGAACNAGCCCGCTCTCAGCCCGCCCTCAGCCCGCCCCGGCCCCGCCCTCAGCCCGCCCTGAGGGCGCCGCAGGGGGCGGGCAGCGCGTGCCGGGGGCAGCTCTCGCGATACCCTGGGCCGCGCCGGGCGGGGCAGGGGCAGGCGCCGTGTTCTCGCGAGAGCCGGGCGCGCGGAAGCGGCGTGGCGTGCGCGGGGCCGTGTCTGAGGGGTCTGAGGGACCGTGAGGGACCGTGAGGGTCGCGCCGGCCGCCGCAGGATGCCGAGCGCCGCCGGCCGCGGGCAGGGCCAGGACCGCCGCCCGGCCAACGAGGCCCCGGCGGCGGCTGATGC
>VZTB01004928.1:290979-311772 GCA_013397245.1 Thryothorus ludovicianus | reverse complement strand
GGGGGGGCTGGGCCCAGGCGGGGTTTGGCCGAGCTCGGGGGCACAGCTGCCCCTTGGCTTTACCCTGCCTGTCCCCCCATCCCCCTTGGCCGGGCCCAGCCTCTGATTCCCTGAAGAGCTCTGCTCCCCTCAGGAACACCTGGGCTGCTCCTCCACAGCAGGAGGTTTCTGCTGGGGCTCCTGCTGGCCTGGCAGGTGTTTCTGCCTTGTACGTGAAGATCACAGAGCGGTGCTGAAAAATTGTGGGCTGGTGTTTCTTCAAGAAGGAAAAAGTACTAAGAATGAGCCTTAGATCGTCCTGTTATAAAGTAATTTTTGCTTGTTCTTGCATCAGCAGTAAGGAATTCCAAGTATTGGTGGCTTCCCTAAAGGTACAAATATGCCACGATTCATCAAAAGCAGACAAGCAAACACTCTCCCCAGATAAAGTATTTAGTAGGAACTTTGGTTCATGTATTAAATAGAATGAAATAAATAAAGCAAGAGATTTTATTTGGAAATAAATGGGCTTAGTTGGGAAACCTGAATTGTGATATTTTGGTAAAAATGCTGCCTTCCTCTGTGCCTTATCAGGCAGATTTTGTGACAATTACACGTGATCTGCTGGAATTCTCAGTGTGCCTGAATATGGGAAGGAAATATTTAATCTTTCTATTTACGTAGGACTCAAATATTTTTTGAGGAGTAGGCTCTTTGTAGAGATAATCACACTGTGTAGTAAGTAATGATCCTCATGCATGTTTGCTGTTGCTGAAATTATTTCTTTTCTTTCAGGGCACAATTATCTTCTCTCCCTTACCTATCTGAGTCCAAAATGCAATTTTTTTTTAATATTATAGCTAATTATTTTGTGTTCCCTCAGTTAACTCTGTGATGATGTTCAGTATTTTTGTGTGTGCTTCTTTGATATATGTTTCTCACCTCCGTTCTAGGATTATGCTAAGGAAAGATATGGAGTGTCATCAATGATACAATCCCAAGAGAAACCAGGTCAGTTGAAAAATATAGAAAGTTTTTGCAAGAGAGGGTGTGGGAAAGAAGGAAAAAAGAAGTTATCTACCAAATACCTTCAGTATTTCCTTGAGAAATCATTTACCAAATTTTCTCATTCAAATCCCACTGGCATTTTCCCCCTTTATTGTGGTACTTTTTGCACTTGTGAGACAATTGCATTTACCATGTTTTGGGCTCTCCAGTGCAAGAAAGGCATTAACATTTTGGAGCCAGTCCAGTGGAGAGCTCCAGTGTTGCTCAGGGGACTGGAGCACAGCATCTGAGGGAGCTGGGCTTGTTCACTCTGGGAGAAGAGGAAGCTGTGGGATGATCTTGCAGTTTAAATCTGCTTAATGGGAGGGTGTAGGAAAGATAAGGCCAGACTTTGAAGGTGTGTGGTAATTGGACTGGAGGTCATGGACACGAGTCAGAACAGGAAATTGAGATTGGAGGGAAGAAAAAAAAATCATGAGTGTGGTTGAATATTGGAGCTCAGTTCTGGATTGAGAGGCATCTCAGTCTTTGCCCTTGCCTGGACTGTGCCTTACACAGTTTGTCAGCTTTGTGTCTGTCCATTACTGCGGATTTTAAAAAAATTATTAAATTACTGTTATTTATAATGTACCGTGTCCTGAGATGTCAGGTTTTTTCTGTGTTTGGATTAAGTTCTGCTGTGACTTTTTACAGCAGTGCTCTCTCTCTCTGAGTATGATCTGTCTACTTATGCCTCCTTCCATTTCTCCTGTAGGTGGGCACCAAATCCATTAATATTGCATATTAATATTTATGGATTTTCTCAGTCATACCACTCTGAATTCAGGAAATCCTGATTTTCTTCTGATGGGGAATTGGGATTGAGAAGAACTTAGTGGCTAGAGAAAAATCTCCCAGGCTAATATCCCAAGAAATATTAATCTTTGTATTACATTTAGTGCATGAAACTGTAATGAGGGAAAGTAACAGACTGGCTTCTTGTAACTTCTTCATAGTAAAAGGTAAAACAGCATCATCTGTGATTAGGTGATTTTTTTTTTTTCTTAGAGTGATTGTTTGGTTGATCCCCGCTTAGGAAGGGAAATGTAGAATCTAGGGAAGAGGAGCAGTCACAGCAACACTCATAGGTTGAAAAGAGCTGAAGGGGAGCTTTTTATCAGGAATGTAACGGGACCAGAAACTCAGCAGAGGCTGCATTATCAGTCATTGTTAAATAAAATACATTCTGGCTGCCAGAGAAAGGGAACTGGAGTTGAAATCACACTGGAAGCAGCCCAGCTCTGTGTTTCCTCTCCTGGGTTTGCATCCCAGAGCAAACAACTGTGTGGGGGACCTGAGCTGGCAGATTGAGGTGGCAGATCAAGTCCTACTTTCATGGAGGAATGCCAACTGTCTCATATTCAAAAGAAACACTCACAAGTACTGGAGAAAAAAATATGTTGAGAAGGAAAATGGTGAAAGCTACAGGAAATTACATGAAAAAGGCTGAGTGTCATATTCAGTTGTGTTGTCCCCTTGACCTTTCATCCTTTTTAAAAAAAACTTCTCAGTGAATGGACAATGTTGAGTGAGTTTTGCATTTGGCTTAAACAGCACTCCTGCTGTTCTGTAATTTTAGAAAGTGGTTATCCAGAACACCAAAACTGGATAACAAAGAAGCAGAGCCAGCACAGCACAGCCCTGGCTGGCAGCTCAGTGAGCTGCAGCAGTGCTGCTGCTCTGCTTACTGCAGTTGCTGCACTGTCCTGGGGTCACTGGCTGCACAGGGTACCCACACAGCTTGCAGTGATGAGAACAAGTTATTCTTCCTTTCCAAGGAGTAAGCTTATTGTCCTTTTGCCTTGCTGCAGGCAAATTAAAACTTTTCTCAGGTTCACAACTTTGTTTCTCCACCCTGCTCTGTTGAGCTCACACTGACCTGTGCCTTCTTTCTTGGCCCTCTTAAATCTTTCTTCTGCTTCTGTTGGCTGCCCTGGCCATCTGATGTTCTTGCATGTCAGGTCTTGAAGTCCTTCCTGCCTGCTTGAGGCTATCATTGCTACTAAAACTTCATTTTTGGCCATTCCTTTTTTCTCCCTTCAGACTCACTATTTCATGTCCCCTCCCTGGAAGCTGCTTTCATCTAATACTGCTTTTGATTTTCAGGTTTTTATGTCAAACTTGCCTTTTCTTTTTCAAATTTTTCCAGTACTTTGAAGATGCTGGCACTACACAGAAACAGCAGAAATATTGATCAGAGTGTTCTAAATTCCATGATGCAGGGTAAATTATCTTAATAAACAGGTTGATGTGACAGGCAGGGAATGGGGTCTGGAGGTGAAAAAGTGTTTTTTTATGTATCTCACACTGCTTTTTGGACTTTTATCCTCTCCTCCCATGTTGAGAAGAGATTGAAGTTCTGAGAGAAAAATAAGGATATTTGGTATGTTGGAAAGAAGGGATTGGGCTATACATTTAGGGAAAAAACTAGATTTGGGAAGTGTCAGAGGAGGGAAGCAAAGTAGCATAGTTGCTACATCCAGCTCATTGCAGTGGAGCACAGTGACAGGAACAGAGGCAATGGACAAAAATGAACATCAGGATTTTTTTTTTTCCTTTGAGGATGACCAGGGATTGGTACAGGTTGCCCAGGCAGTTTCCCTTCTTGGAAATACTAAAAAAACATCAGAACATGATCTTGGACAGCTGGCTCTATGCCACCCTGCTTGTGCATGGCATTGGGTGGGATGACTTCCAGAGACTCCTCCCCAGCCTCAGCCATTCTGAGATTGTGATCTGCTGTTGGAAGAAAGGGTTTTATGATGTCACCTTGTGGATATTGTTTATTACCCTTTTTATGGAAGGTGACATAGTTTTAATAATTAATACCATATAACAATTTTTGTGTTAAATGTGTCTTGTTTATCCTTGGTGAAACATGAACTGTTAAGTATCCAAGAGACTTAAAAATATTTATCTAATGCAGATAGTTCCTGAAACACTGAGGATCCATGAAAGGTGTAACAACTCATTCTGTCTTTATGCTTCTGCCTAGAAAATGTTTTAACTTTGTAACAATACAGTTTCAAGTTGACTGAGGTAATTTTAACTCTGAATATCAAACTCTTAGAAATACTGAAGGCTGTGGATTATGATGGTTGCATGTTTCCCATAGCACTACACAAGGTTTGAATATCAGAAATTGCTGGCAAATGATAACATCTTTATTCCCATTTCTCCCTTCCCCAGCACACACACACATTCACACATACACAATTTATGAATATATTTGTGTCCATTTCCTATCACATTTCTCTGTGCACTTCCATTCTGTTCTGGATTTGCTATGTATCTGTGAAGAATGAACTGCATTGCCTTGACATAATCTAATAAAACTTTTCAATCCCCTAAAATCCCCAGTGCAGAATAATAGGCTTGCAGGGCAAGCTGTGACTGGTATTCAGAGACAGAAGGAAGGAGTCCAGAACAGCAGATGGTAATCTGGAGTAGGCAGATTTGTTTTTTTTTTCTTCAAAACTTTAGAAAAGTTCTGTCAGGAAAAGTCTACAATGTGTCTTAGGAAATTTAATATTATTTTGAAACGAGGGAGAAGTTTGTGAGGAGAGAATCATGCAGTGAATAGCAGTGTGCTCCCAGCATAGTGTTATTTAGTAATGCTGGTATACAGTTTTTAAAGTCCTGATTTATTTAAAAATATTTTCCTTGATAACTTTTTTCCCTTTGCTATCTAAAATCTGTCCTTTCCAAGCCATACATTCCTGTTATTTAGCTTTGCAGCTACATTGAATTTGAAGGGTTTTTCTGATCCAGTCTTGGCTCTGACAGTGATAGTAGTGCTTGATCAGGTTGTCAGATTCCCCTAAAATGAATGTTTTCCATTTTACACAGTAATACTCTTGTTGCTCCAAAATGCTGTTCTTTTAATCAAAATAAATATATTTTAAGTTATAATGCACATTTATTTGTGGTCTCTTTCTGTTCTTATTTTAAATAATAGTTGTTTTTCAGTTATATTCATCCCACTTATCTAAGGTGGATACAGAGAGTAGTCATGTCACCTCTCAGCCTTTGTTTTGCTGGGTTCAAGACAGCAGCTGTGACCCTGCACATGCAGCAGGGCACACATAACTCAGGCAGCAGAAATTCAGACCAGGAGGTGCAGGTAGTACAGTGAAGTCCTATCAAAGCCAGTGTAGTCATGCTGGGTTCTGCCATCCGTGAACTACAGCGAGTCTTGCTGTTGGTAAAGTGCAGTTTGACCCTGTCAAAAACAAACTTGAACAATTTAAAGCTACTGGATCAAGTACAAGTCACTAAGAGAGGAAATAGAGAGGAAATAGGATCTTGTGTGTTTTGACTAAGTTACACTGTTGATACAAGAAATAATGTTTTGATTTATTATCAATTCTATCAATAGCAATGACAGAAAGTGTACTTGGAGTTTAAAGTGAAAAACTGTTAAAATGTGTTTTTTTGTGTAATTCAGATAGAGTTTTGGTTCGCATAAAAGACTTGACGGTGGAGAAGGCAGACGAAGAGGTTTGGGTTCGTGGCAGAATTCACACCAGCAGAGCTAAAGGTGAGAGGCCTCCAGGGTTTTTGCTTTATTTCCTCATGTCATTAGTACAACCTTAATGTTTATTTTGGTTTCATGACCTGTTGCTTATGTCTTGCATTCAAGAAGGCTTTGCCACCTGGTTACTCAGGTTTGCCTCAGTGTTACTTTGACTGGTTCTTTTCTCTTTTTCTGCCTTTCTTTTTTCCAAGAGGGAAAAGAAGATTTTTGTTTTAGCTGTATAGAAATCAGTTATTGTAGTAAAAGTGAATTTTTGTTTTACTGTGTTGCTAAATAATATATGGACAATTGTAAATAATAGTAATTAAAAATGTTATCATTCTCATTAAGATGTTAATAGTTGTGAGATAAAACACTTCTAAGCTTCTACAATAATACATGCTTGTGTTATAAATACAGCCAGGTCATATTTCTTCTGCTGCACATGTATATTTTCACCACACCTTTTCTTTGAAAGGAAACAAAAATCTGCTAAAATTTCAGAATTCTTACTTTCGATTACTGGTATCTAATTATATCAATTTGAACTTCAAATAAGTAGCATCATCTTTCTTTAGCAGGACAAAAGGGAAGCTCTTTTGTAGGTTCTCAGCAGTGTGGGCTGTAACACTTGGCTGTCTGACAGCCATATTTCTTCCCTGGAATCAGAAGTTCCCTCTGGAGACCAGGTTGCCATATGCAAACTTCAATAGGCTTTGGCCTTTGCAGTTGTCATCAGATGCTGACAACTGTTGTGCTGGTTTCAGTTATGTTTGGCAGCTCTGTAGATATAAATAACTTGTCTTTCCAAGAATTGAAAAAAAGAAAAAATGCATAAAGAAATTATCTGCACAAGCGAAACTTAGCAGTAGTCTTAAAATTGGGAATGATGCAAATTAGGGGTGAGAATCCAGTACAGAGTATTATCAAAGATACCAGATTCATTTCTCTCTTTGAGAATTCATTTTCTTAAAACACGTCTCTCTTAATGAGTGTCTGTGCTGCAGTCAGTTGAAATAAGCAACTGCATTAAAATATATACATATGATGCACATTTTAATTTGTATTAGAATGTTTAAACTTAAGTACTCCTCTGTGATTCCTCAGTAATTTTGTAATGGAAATCTCTCAGTTAATTAAAGAAATTGTCAGCTCCAAAAGATGTGAAAGCCTTGGTTATTACATCATGAAGTTGTTCAGACAGAAGACATCCCATCTGATTTAAATGTTACTGTTGTTACTATCAGTATACAAATTTGAGTGTTCTTATGGCTTCTCTTTTGCAATTATAGGAAGAGTTTGGGCTGTTAACAGAATTCAGGATATTAGAAGCAGGTATCTATGCAGACCTTGAAAGCAGTGGAAAGTTCTGTGATTGTTGATTGCTCTCTGATACATTGATTTGTGAGATCCTGTATTATATATACATTTATTTCAAACACAGTAACATCACTGTAACAAGGCAGTATGAACTTAAAAGAAGCTGTTGTAATCCTTTGCTTTGATCTCAGGAAAGGCTTTTGTTTTTGATGAAACAACAGTGCTTATTTTCAAATTAGCACAACCTGAAGAAGGAAAGCCAAAGGAGTGGATCATAGGCATGGATGATCTTAATTTATTGATGGTATCTCTTGTTCCCTCTTGGTCTGACAACACAGAACAATTCTGACATTCAGGCAGTGCTGCTAGGGAATGCCATATGCTTGTTTACTTAAGCTTTGGGGAAAGAATCTTAAAAGAAAAGCAAATGTTTAAGAGTAAAAAGTAATATTAGCCTTTCCCACACACACCATGGCATTATTCCTGACACTGGGGAAAGAAAAGCCTTGCAGGAAACAGGAAAATCTTTCACAAAAACAAGCTTTAGTTTTTCTCAGAAACTTGAATTTGACTCCCAAAAACCAATGTGGCCTTTATTTAACCCTGTCTGTTTCTGACCAATAAACAAAAAAAAATAAAAATTAATGGAACAACTGCAGATTCCAGCTGTCTCTTACAGCAAGTCACTCATTGAGTCTGATGGAAATTAACTGAAGGATGTGTAAAGAATGGGGTGTTGGGAATTTCTGTGGGTAGTTCTAAAATTAAAGTGCACAGGGCCCTGTGGTTTATATCATAGATTGAATAAATGTTATTTCTGGCCTTATTTTAAAGCCAGCCTAATCTACTGATCATGTTATCACTGAAAAGCCTTGGGGAAATTGTTCTGGATTTGGCCAGGCAGCTGAGGCTAGTGCCAAATGTTAGACCTGAACTACATTATACATTATGGGTCCAAAGGTCTATAAAACATCTGAAAATAGGAATTCCACCAAGAGCAATTTAAATATTGGGCCAAATTTTATAATAAACCATGTAGTCTTCCCTTTGCTGCCAAGTGTGTGTAGCCATCACTTAATTTACACAACCTACATTTTTTTTACTCTTTATATATGTTACTTCCTTATATCTTTTTTTTAATAAGGTCTTGTGTGATTTGGTACTTTTATCCAACACAGACAGTGGATTACTGGTTGGTTTATGTGCTTATTTTTGATGTCATTCTCCTGTTCAGTGCTTGAACATTCTATGCATTTTACTGTGTCAGATGTTTTTAATCCAATTTCTTTTGAAACGTTTCATCTTTTAGGCATTCTTTTGGGACATGTTATTGTTTTCTTTAATAGGAACTTAGAGTAGTTTACTGTTGAATGTGAGTAAATTTGGTGCTGTACTTTACACCTAAACATCACATAAATATTTTGAAATACATAGAGAAGATCCCATTGTCCAAATTTTGTCTTACTCAAATGCTTCCTTTTTCACATCTCTTGATCTGGAAAGGCTTTTAAGCTTGAGCTAGATTTGATATGCTGGTCTTTTTGATACTTTATTTTGAATGTCTTCAGCTCTCTCAGGAAAAGTTCTCTTCCCTCTTTTAATCTTAGTGGCTGAGATATTTTAACCAGTTCTGTGAGTGAGGTCCATTTGATCACTTATCTTCTGTGTGATTAGAAGTGGTTGAGTTCTGCAAAACATCCTCTTCCTTCATGCAAACAGCTTCTGTTACTCATGGCAAAGACAATTGAGTCCTTTTATAATGCAGATTTTCATCAGACTTCCAGTGTTTGGGATTAAGTACAACCAGCAGACTTTTGGATGAGGATCTGAGCAATCTGGTCTTGGTGAGGATGTCCCTGCTCCTTGCAGTGGTTTGGACTGGATGGCCCTTAAAGGTCTCTTCCAACCCAAACTATTCTGTGATAGTAGGTCCTTTCATTATTTCCCTTTCTTATAGTTGAGTTACATCATGGCTGTCTTCAGCTGTGCATTTTTTGTTTGAACACCTGGTACATCAATGCTGAAACTTTGATCAAATTTTGCCAGATTGTTTGTGACTAAAATCATGGAGACAAATACTGTCTCCTAGGAAGTGGTGTATCCATCCACACTGTAAGAAACACTGAGATGTCAAAGATGTGATCTGACTCCCTTATCTAAAGAAACTCAGCCTATCAGGTCCTGTGGAAAAGTTGTACTTTCTTTGTTGACTTGTTGGATCTGAAACACAGCCTGTATTTTTCTAATTTAAATCTGTTATTTAATGTTTGCCTGGAAGAAATGCACACATCTGTGCCATATTGGATATTGCAGCCTCTAGAATACAGAAATAGTTGTACTCCATTTTCTGAAAATACATAATTAATCTTGTTGCATTTTTGTTGTAGAACAAGATTAGATATTTCCAATAATTATAATCAATAATTAATAATATTTTATAATAGTTTCATATGTTTGCTTTTATTTCCATGAGGTTGTGTCAAGGGTTCTGCATTTATTTTCTGATACTCTTGAATTATCTGTAGCTATGTGTCAGGAATGGAAATCTGCATAATTACAAATGAAAACTGTGACTGGCTTTTTAGTGTCAGTTTTCAAGAAAGATAGGTGTTGGTTTATTGGTTTAAAACAAATTTGAATCAACAACAATGGGGAAGTAGCTGTCTATAACAAAACTTCTGGCTTCTTCATATTCTCAGCATTTCAATGAAAATGTTGTGACATTCTGAGTCAGAACTTGGAATTAAATCATACTGGTGTCTTTATCAGATACTGGTTCACCAGTGAAACGTTTGTTGTTAATTTTTCTCAAGGAAGAAGCATTTAAAACCACCATGTTTCCTTAAAACTAAGTTAAGGAATAAATGATTATTAGAGATGTGAGAAGAAGTACGAAATGATTGTAACTGTCAGCTAAATAGATTAGAAAGAGCTTTGTTGACATGGAAATACCCATTTTAAAAGTCAACAAAATGCACTATGTTCTTTGTACATTATTATTAATTCCTATTAACTTCTTTTTCCCTAAGCTGTTCATGAATAAATTGCTCTTACAGGAATTTTTAATTGGGTCTTTTAGGTTCTTGTCATTCACTAGAATCAATACTCCTTTTGTTCCCCTTCATTCTGAATGTGTGGTGTATTATAGAATGAACATTGTTGGTTTAGTCCTTGTGGTGCAAAATTAAGCCTAATTCTCTCAGAGCAGCTTTGTAAAATTAACTCTACAGCTTTGCTTTGAGAAGATGAGGAAAAACTTATTTAAAAATAGTTTAGACTTGAAGTAGTTGTGAGCAGAGAAACAAGGAAAAGTATATTTCTTGCAGTTGAAGAAAAACTTACTTTAAAAGTTATGATTTGTTGTTTTTCTTTTGTCTAAGTATTCTTTTTCTTGGAAGGCTTACTGTTATTTTTAGAAAATGTCCATTCAAATATTTGTAGATGTAAGGCACAATTATCTAATTTATCTCAATGTTTGTGTGTGTTTGTGTGTGTTTGTGTGTGTGTGTACATGGGCAGCTGAGGAGTTTGAAACAGCTTTTTGGAGGGGGGCAGCAATGAATGAGAGAGAGAGAGATGGACACTCTCCAAAGCTCAGTTTATATTTATGTAGTAAAGAATTTTTCTCATTCACAAAGACCTCGAGTAACTTGTCCTTAATACACCTGTGTTGTTTCTCTTTGTATTCAGGGAAGCAGTGTTTCTTAGTCCTGCGTCAGCAGCAGTTTAATATCCAGGCTCTTGTGGCTGTGGGACAGCATGCAAGCAAGCAGATGGTAAAGTTTGCTGCCAAGTAAGTAAGCAATTATATCCTGTTGTCAGAGTAAACAATGGTGGGAACCAGGACTCCCAGGGGTTGGGACCATTTTCACACATTAACATCAATGCTTCGTTTGTTTTAAAATGTAGTTATTTAAATTGTCAGCTCTCTATTGCATTGAATACATTATACTGACAAAAGATAAAATGGAGAACAGGCTTGAAATTCATTCTGAACTGCTGAAGCAGCATTCTATCGCCATAGACAACCTACATTCTCTTCCAAGCTGGCTAACAAAAAGTCTGGCCAGCTGAGCTTCGTGGGACACTTGGTTTGGTGTGTAGGGGTGCTGTGTGTCTGCACATGTTCAGCATTTTTCTTCTACCAGACGTGCAGTGTAGTAATACATTTCCTACTTAGAACTGATGTGAAGAAGTCCCATGTTGCAAGTGGCTTACTGAGTTGAAATTAAAAGTAGCTTCTGTGCACTGGCTTAGTCTTATCTACATCTTATTTTTGGCACTAAAATTTTAATTCTAAAGAAATTTGGAAGGAATAATAGTTAGACTTGCCAATTGAAAAAATCTTTGTTGCAGCAATTTGAATTCAGTAATTTGGTTTGTTTTGTCCCTAAAGACAAAAAATTACCTTTCTTTTCTGTTTGCCTGAAGATTGTGCTTTCAGGTTATCCTGTAATGTATATGCTTGTGTGACAGATGTGCTTCATAGTAGAGCTTTAGTCATGTCTATCAACTTGTTCACAAATAAAAATGTGGATTAGTTCTGTGCGGTTTATTTGGTGCAGAATATGTTTAACATGTGGCACTTGAGTTGCTTCTGTGTAGTTCTTGGCACTGGTCTCATGCCTGGGCAGGGAGCTCCCACTAATTAGCTGCAAAAGTGCTACAGCCTTCAACCTTCAATATGTCAGGGAGGGGAAGGATTCATTCTAGCAGAGACTTCCAGAAGCCAAGTTGAGAAGGTTGGGATAATGCTTCTGCTGATGTGGTTCAAGGCAGCAGGAAAACAGAACCAGCAGTGTTTGTTGTTTGGCGGTGCTCAGTGCTGGCAGTGCCAGTGTGAAACATGCTGTTCACAGGTGTTTATGAGCCAAAGTGAAGTGTTCTGTTTCTTCATGAAATGATTTGTTCTCTGCAGCACTTGGAATCTCTGAAAAGAATTAAGTGTATAAAGGACTTGTTCCCTAATTCATCTCCCTCGAGAAACTTGGGCTGCAGAATAGTGGAACAATTCTTGGAGTTGTGATGCACACTCTTCTACTCTCCAGTTCTCTCCAATCTCTCTCTTTTTCAGTTTTCTTCATGGTTCTTCCCTCCACAGCTGAATTTCTTACACTTGATGATTGGTACATCTTTGTGGTTAGGAGCTTATGAGAGGGAAGCTGATTTTTACTCAATTTTTCCATATGTTGACTTCCACTTATAAACTTTCTGTGATATTTTTTTGTGATTCACTGATCTTTTTTTACTCAATTAGTTTTCTGCCAGATTAGTGATTTAAATTAGGTCATGGGGGTCCAGAGCTAACAGGGAGTGGTAAACAGTGGAAGAAGGTATCTGGAAACAAGAAGGTAAAGCTCCTTTCTCTTCTGGCTGCAGTGAGCTATTAAATCAGGCAGAATCTCATCCTTAGGCTCTTCCCAACTCCCTGTCATCTTCCCTCTTGGTGAGACAGACTTGAATTTCTCAGAGTAGCCAGACTGATGATATTTATGCTGTGTTTTGACATTTCCTTCTGCTTTGTTTTTGGGATAGCATTTGCTAGCTCAATCCTGGTACTTCAGCCTCACTTACCTTATAGCATTAATGTTTCCTTTGTTATTTGTGCTTCTGAAGTGGCTTCATGCTCATCATCACTTTCTCTGACTGGTGTAACTCTGTTATAGCCTTCTGGAGTTTCTTTTTGGGGTTTGCTTTTGGGTTTTTTAGCACCACTACTGCAGTCATCTTCTCAGGATTCCTTCCCACCAACAAAGCTGTTTTATTAATATCCTGCCATGCTCTCACTTTTTCCAGTGTTTCATCTCCTACAATTCTGTGTGCTGTTGCCACTGCAGCTGCCTCTTGTCCTTCAGAGGCTGCTGCTGTTCCCTGCCTGGTGAGTGCATGTGGGGTCAGTGTGTCAGCAGCACCTGAGGCACAGCCCCAGTACGTGCCTGTCCTCAGTCACTTCCCTGCTGCCTTTCACCTGCTCTGGACTGATCCCATTATTTCTAGCAGATGAGGCTGGGCTTAGATGTCTAAAAATAACTATCCTGTTCCCCTGCCTTTCTCAGTGTCTTTTTTTATCATCTCATTTCCTACATGTGAAATGAGGAAATGCACATTTATTGAGGAAAACTTTTAACTCAAATGTCTTAAATTTCAAATAATTTTTAAATGTTTTCAGTGATAATATATAAACTATATTTTCCATGTGCTGTTTTCTCATATTTTCATACTGTGTCCACAACTTTGTTTAAAATAGTTTGTAAAATTCTGGATCTTGAATTTTTAATCTTAGTTAATTAAACAATGGGCATTTTTTATACAAATTTTCATAAATTATAAACAACCCAGTTCCTCTTTTAGATATTGGTACATGGAAACCAAGAACTTTCATAATGTTCTGTGGTCAGCAACATTCATACAGTAATTACCACTATTATCATTAAAATGTGAGTTTTTAGTGAAAGACTCTTTATAGTGGTTGAGCTCAGGTTTGCAAAGAGATGCGTTTAACCATGGAAAGTTTCTAGCTGAACTTGCAGAACAAACATAGCACAGCTGAGGTACTGGACTGGCAGCTGTGGAGTTGTTCTTCTGTCTTTTATCAGAAAAAAACAATTCAGCCCAGTCCTGCAAGGGATGCTGTGTAAGAGAAACAGTTAATTGTCTCTTTTAGGCTGCAGAGGTACCAGTTAGTAATTTATTTCAGTAATTTATCAGCCTGCTTTTTTCCATTAAGCACTAGGTGTGGCTAGCTTTTGGTTTTCTTTCTCCTTTTCTATCTCTGCATTGAGCCTTTCCCGCCACCCCACTGCCAGAGCCACGTGAGCTGATAGAGCAGTTGGGAGAGGTGGTTAACAGATTCTAATTTAGCTCAAAAAATGTGCTCTTGCACAGGAAGTAACTTGACAGCTCTTTGTAGTACAGTAAAAATACAGGAAATATTAAAATGGAGGTGGGGGAATGGTTAACTTGTATGGAAATAATTCACAATGTAGAAAAATATATGTAAATTTTTAGCTACATAAATTGGTAATACCAGGAATGCTTCTGGATAGTGCAGAATGATTTCTTTATCCATTTCTGTTTAATTTTTATATCAGAAGACTGGAAGAAAATGTCAAATTGAAGCTAAGTTTGCTAGTGACACAGAAATTGGACTGGTAAATAGGGACTCAGGAGTGTATAGTAACCAGGGTTCATTTAGAATAATCACTTCAATGCTCTTCAGTGTGAATTGTACCTTTGTGATTGTTTGGTCAGATTTTGTGGGTGTTCAGGATAAATAAATAGAAAAGTGCAGAGAGAAATGTGAGATTGTAATAGATAACTGACTTGACAGGAGCCCATGCAGTTCTCTGACTTTTGAGAAAAGGGAATAAAGTGTCATTAGTGTAATATATGCCTGGTTTTAGACAGTTATGGAATATTTTGTCCACTTTTGCTGTCTTTGTGTCCAAATTCCTGTCAGATTGGAAATGGTTGATGGTGAAGCAAGAAGAAATGATGCATGGTCAGGCAAATCTGCCTCTGTTCTATCCTGGAGAAATTAGTGAGTGATTTAAATCCAGTCTGGTGGTGCCTATGCAAGGTTTTCTGCCAGCAGGAGATTCTTTACATTGCAGATAGAAAGACATGACAGGATGCAATGAACAGAGGGTGAAATTGGGGAAATTTAGAAAGGAAATAAAGTATAGGGTTTTTTAGTGAAAATAACTAAAAATGCATTGTGGATTTTTTTACTTAAAATCTTTAAAAGTAGATTGGCATCTTTTTTCCTCCAGAAGATACCCAGGTTCAACAACCAAGTGTTAGAATGTTGGTATAGGAAACCAATCATTACATTTTTAGAATTAGGAGAATAAGAATAGGTGTTTACCTGGCCTTTTTGTATACAATGTCAGATAATTTCCTTTCAGAGGGCTTCATGCATGCTTGCTATATGTGTGCAGACAGCATTACAGCTGCTCTTGTTGAGTACAAAATGTTTATACTCTTAAATACTTGCAAAATGCACTCATTTTTTGAAAGTAAACCAATGCCTTCACTTTCACTTGCATTCAGATAAAGGATTATTGATTATTATGTATTAAGACAATTATTTAACATTTTTGATTTAATAATGTATTAACATAATTAGTGCAGTCTGCTTACAGAAGGGTGTTGAAAAAAAAACAACAAAGTGCCAGAATAAGTATAGATGGTACAGAAGAAGTAAACATTTTTTCTATTTAAAGTCTATAAATAGCCAAGTTTCTTCCTATTCTTCAGGCTTTTGACCAAGAAAGTGTTGATTGTGATTCACTTTGGGAGGCCAGCATAGGGTTCAGCTTGCAACACAAAGCTGTTGATGAAAGATGTTGTTATAAAGACTGCAAGAATGCAATCCTGTGGTTAAAAGAGAAAGTCTTGGCTAATAGACATGCAGCTAATTAAGAGGGACATAAGGCATCTAGTGGACACTTTAGAAATTATAATCTTTATTTTTTTGGACATTACATACAAAATAGTTTCCTATACAAAGTTTTTTTTTTTATTGTGGGACTAAATGAACCTATATATTTAAATCGTTTATTTCTGGATTAAACAATGTAAAGATGTCATCTGTCTTCTCTTAATGCCTTATGCATCCTATGTTAGCTTCTAGTGCCTGGTAATATTAATTACAGATATAAATGTTGTCCTTAATGGAAGTGGTGGTATTTTGGCATGTTTGTCTGCTACTTGTTCACTTTTATTGGTGTTTGGGGGTTTTTTGTTACCCAGGGGAATTTTATCAAAAATCACCTAGATGGCTTATTCCTGCTGCTGTGGAGAATGCTCTGCTGTAGTTACTGGCATTTTATTAAAGCATCTTGTTTCTTGTTGTAACTTGAACTGAAAATGCCATTTCAGTAGCATCCTTGGAATTACCTGTTGGGTTTAAAGCAGCACCTTCCAGTTTCTGTAGCTTACGTTTGATGCAGTGTTATGAACTTCAGATGCTTCCAGCTCTAGGTCTTGCTGAGCATGGTTCAAACAGATCTCAAAACACAAGCTTTTATTTCTATACTAGTTAAATGTGGAGTTTAAATGAGGAAAAGCACATTTTTTAAATTATCAAATGAATGTTTAGAGGAGATGATGAATGTTTATAAATAAAAAGATGGTCACATGCAGTAGGAGCCTTCCTAGTGCTTTTGTGTGCCCAGGCAATTGCTTGAATATTTGGTTACAGGGACCTACACGGTTAGGAACTCAGTTGGAATACATCTTAAAATTATGGCAAATGTAATGACTAAGGAATGCTACAGTTTTAAATATGTTCCAGATCAAGAAACATGTTTTATTTGCAACTCCAGTGTAGAAATGGAGAGAAAGCTCATTTTATCCTACGTGCAAAGTTTTAAAGTTATGCAAGTTTGCAAAGCAATATTGCAGTTTCAGTGATGTAAAAGTCAGTTCTTCCTGTATTTTTAACCTGATACCATTTTGCATGTGTTGAATTCCTTGCATGTTCTGTTCAGAGCTCTGTGCAGACTTCACTAACAGTTCTCATCCATGGGATCACCAATCTTACTATGAATCCTCCTTACAACACATTTATATTTAACTATTCTTTTTCACAGCACGGAGAATTTCCTTCAGTAAGTTTAAAACATTATTTGCTGTTATTAGTGAGAAGGTTTTTATTCAGCAGATTAGAAACTGATATTTTCAGTGAAGACATTGCTATTCATGTCATTAGTGGTGTTTTCTGGACATTTGCCAAAATGTTGACATGGAAAAGGAAGCAGGGAAAACAGAGGAGAACTGTTTAGGGAAAGAAGTTCACATAACAGTAAAACTTTAATTCTTTCAAACATTCACACATTTGAAATGCACAGGGAATTTATAGTTACACTTAATACTGGTTTAGCACTGTCTATTCTCATAGATGATCACATTCCCTTGCATCCAAAGCTCTGTGTTGGTTCCACAGTCTGTATGAGGAGTTCTAAACAGAACCATTTGTAATAGAAAGCACTCAGAAGCACTTGGTGTCATTTCAATTATCCTTTCTCATATTTGTTGCCTCTGCTAAACTAATGGAGATGGAAGCTCACCTATAACTAAATGGATTCTTATTTAAAACCTACTCTCAACCTCTGCTTTGTCCAAATTTAGTAATGATTTGAGCAACTGTAGCTCTTCTAAAGTGTAAATGTACCAGAAGAACATGCAGTACATGGAATTACTTGATGGTTAAGCAAGTCAAGCATATGAAACACCCTTATCTTCTATTAGAGCAGCTAATAAGTTCAAGCACCTGAAAGTATTACAATAAAAAGAAGTATAATCAGTTAAAATACTCAAATTTGGCTTTTTGTTTTTTGGTTCATTGGAATTTACTTATAGTGCCACTGTTAGGTTTTGAGAATTTGATGCTTGAATTTTCCATTTTAACTTTAATATCATCAGATTTTTCAAGATTTTTATTCAAAGTAAAAAAAGTGCCAGCCTTGTAAAGTTTAGAGTTGTTAATGTCTCTCTGCTTTACTGCTTTTAGCAGTGGCCAGCTTGTCTGATGTTATCCTCACTCACCTCTTATTCCTTGCAGTTAAACTGTGGGCCTGGTACTTTCCTGTTCTCTAAGGGCTTAGGTGGTCAAGTGATGTACATAAAGTGCTTTTCAGCTTTCTCAAGAAGGACTCACAAGTGAAAGATGAATTGTAACATTAATTTTCCTAAAAAGGAAAGTAATATTTTTAGATATTTGGCCTCTTGTAAGCTAACAGAGAGACAGAGTGAAAACATATTTCCAGTGAGGGTGAGATTATCTGTAGAAAAGTGCTGGTTTAAATTCCATTTATGCATTTAAACTTAAATCCATAAATAAAAACTGCTCATACAAATTCTTCACTCACCTCTGACTCCTAAGGCTTTTGTTGTTTGCTTATAGCACACATTCTTTATATCATATCTTTCAGGATGGTGTGTGGTGTTCTAATGTACTCTTAGTGACAGTGGAGAGCAGTTAGGATGTCCCCTGTCACAGAGAAATGACTCTAGCTCAGCTTGTTTAAACTGCATGACTTGTTAGTGATAGATGGAAGATCCAGTGTTGATTTTCCCCTTCAGTTCTATGACTTCTCTTCAGTTTGTTGTTCTGGTGAGGACACATCTTGCAGATAATTGCATCAGCTGACACATGGAAGAGTGTCTGTGGCCTAGAAAAAGAGCTCTGCCACTTGTCAGTTTATGTATAAACACACACAGAATGGACAAGCACTGGGCTCAGTCATAATTCTTTCCATCTCAAGTCTTCCATCCCAGTTTGAATTCATGGTGGCTGGGGATATTTCAGCAAACTCCTTCATTAATCTCTTAGTAGATATAAAAATGACTTCAGATGCTTTGCTCTGTTCTGTTGTTCAGCAGTCCATACAGTGCATGAGTGCTGCAGTGTGCAGTGGAACTTTCTGAGCCTTCTGTCCTCTCTTTATTGCCAGCATCACCAAAGAGAGCATTGTGGACATCGAAGGCGTTGTGAGGAAAGCACATCAGAAAATTGGAGGTTGTACTCAGCAAGACGTTGAGCTTCATGTTCAAAGGGTAAATTTTGGAGCAAATTTACTCAGCACTGGTTAATTGTTTGATAGATCATCTCTTGAGACTGTCTGTCTACATACATAAACTTTGTCAGTAAGGAATCCCATGCCGGAGAAATAAACTGCTTTAAACTACAAATTTCAGTGTTTTGCATGTAAAAATTAAACACTTCTGGTTTTAAGATACTTGGAGTTTATATTTCCCTGTTTTTATCTGCCATTTGAATTATAGTATCAAGTAAAATAAAGTATCTCACTAGAACAATTTGGCTTGGAAAGCTTGTAATTCTAGTTTCTGATTCTCAACTGCAGTAGATACTGAAATAAAAAGTCTGCTCCTTTTTAAGTGCAAGTCAGGAGTTTCTTTATCAGAGTTACAATCTTCCCCTCAGTACAATGGACTGGAATACATAATTCTCACAGAAATAAACTCTCAGAGGCTTAACAGTATGGAAACTTTTGAAATCTAAAGTTCCTGGAGCTTGTGCTGTAGGGGTGGAGGAAGTGTAACTTTATAATTTGTTTAAATAGAAAGCATGCTTAAACCTTTATGTAATATCCTTTTCTTCTAAAGGTTTTAACTAAACTGTATGCCTACAATACAGCTGAAACTCAGTCACCTCAGGAGTAGAGCACAATGGCTATTATAGCAGTGAGGTAAATCTTAGCTAACAGCATTGGGGAAAATCTGCAGATTTTGAAGAAACATGTTTTAATATGTGTGCAGATTATCCTGTGCTTGATTTTTCAGAAAGAACATCAAATTCACTGCTCCTCTAGGAGCAGTACTAAACTATAAGGTGTATCAAGGTGGTTTTCATTCTCTGATTGTATTTTAGTTATCTCATAAATTTTTGGATCTGAAATAGCTCTTTCAGCTATATTCAGGTGATTAGTAAATGATACATTAACAAGGAAAAGAATGGGATGATCTTGCTGGAATTACAACCTAAAACTCAGTGAAATCTGGTATGTTCAGAGCTGGCATTCATGCCAAAAGACTTGTCCCTCAGGCTGTATGAACTTGCTCAATTTAGTGCTTCCCAGAAGAAAAAAAGAAACTTCAAATCTTTCAAAGGGAAAGCAAGACCCAAGCACTTCAGTATTGTCATGAGAATGACAGTGTATCTCAAGTACTGGAATAAAATCACAGCCTTAGAGCAAGCAGCCTATGCAAACACTGTTTCAAGTCTCTGCTAGGAATAACCTTCTGTAAATCACACCTCCTTTTGAGCAGAGCCTCATG
Organism: Thryothorus ludovicianus; assembly: GCA_013397245.1. NCBI lineage: Eukaryota > Metazoa > Chordata > Aves > Passeriformes > Certhiidae > Thryothorus > Thryothorus ludovicianus. The sequence continues at coordinate 292,106 of VZTB01004928.1, read as the reverse complement.
CTATTTCTGTTCTCTCTCAATTTCAGATCTATGTGATCAGTTCAGCTGAACCCCGGCTGCCCTTACAGCTGGATGATGCCGTTCGACCAGAAGTGGAGGGAGAAGAGGTGAAAACTGCATCCACAAATGCTTTTTGTTGTCTTTGTAGCTGAGCAAAAGCATGAAAGCCAAGCACCTTCCTTAATGTGGTGATTCTGGGGGTTTATTAGGTTTGCATTTTACTTCCTTTGTGCTATCCAGAATGGTGTTCAGCACCTATATGGCTTTGATGTCTGCTGAGCTGCAGTAGAAGGTCAAAAACAGAGAGTTTCTGATCTTGTGTGTGTCTGCGGCATCCTCATGGTGATCTCTGGGAGAAGTTGCACCTTAAACTTTGCTATGCTGCCAGTTTGCTGTGTGTTCTTTCTAGAATGATCTAGAAGTTCTGCTGGACATAGAAATACCCTTTGCTTTTCACCAAAGGCTGTTTACCTCCGTTGATTTTGTTTTGTTGAGGTTTTTGTTTTGTTTCTTTTTGGATGTGTGTGTATTCACTATGTGCTTTTCAAAACCTTTTAGGATGGAAGAGCTACTGTAAACCAAGATACTAGACTGGACAACAGAATCATTGATCTGAGGGTAAGGAACATGCAGTGCTGCAGGTTTGCCTGCAAGTGTTTATTCTTCATGTTTCTAATCCACAAAGCAATAAAAGTACTGGATTTGATGGAACTGTGTTGTTGGCCAGAAGAAAAATAAAGTGTGTTTTTGTGGTTTTGCTTGGTATGTAAAAGCACAGGATTTTTGAATCCTGAACATTTGCCTTTACTGACATTAATTAAAGAACACAGTTCAAAGGCAGACATTGATGATTGGACACATGGCTGTGTACATCTGGCTTTTTATCTGCAAAACTCAAAGGTGAATGAATAGGGACAATTTAGAGGCATTTTTTCTCAGATGTAGTTTTTGTTATCCAAAACCTGTGAAGAGGTCAGTTTTGAAGTATAAGATGGAAGTTCTAACAGGCACTTGAGATGCTGTAATGCATGCCTTACCAGAGAAATTGTTCCAGGCCACGATACCAATCTCACTCTCTATGTTTTTTCCACAGCATTTATGTATTTTCCTTTTTTTTTTTCCTGAAA
>VZTB01004928.1:271700-290952 GCA_013397245.1 Thryothorus ludovicianus | reverse complement strand
GAAACATTGTCATCCAGGTCATAGAGACCCAACCTTCTGTGAATTCATAGACCTCTCAAATCATTACCATTTCTGATGAGCAGCAAAATACTCTCTACTAAAATACTAAAATACTTACACTTACTACTAAAATACTTACAGAACTTTGATATTTTTTAATGAAATAGCAGCTAACACTTAAGTGTGTAACTAACTAGGCATTACTGACTTGAGGCATCCTGGCCTTTTCTTAAACTTTTTAGCCATTTTAAGTTCTCCACAATAAAATTTTAATCAACATTGAATGAAGAATGTGCTTAGCTCTTCTTTTTTTTTTTTTTGATACCTAGTACTGCCTTCAGAATTCTTGATAATGGCAGTTTCTCAGTAAATCAATCTTTGCACTTGAAAAATGAAACAAAAAATTTTTGGAAAATTTAGAAAAGTTCTGGCGCTGAGATACTTAGAGCTTTTCAACATCTGATTTTGTTATTTCAGCAACTAAAACTACTTGTGTCAATTGTTTTACTTGTACCAAAGTTAATTGCTTTTCACTTGGCCTGATGTACAATACTGAGTAACTTCAGTCTGTGGTTACTTTTCAGGGTACTCAGTATCTCATCATATTGGTCTCTTAATCTGTCTTAAATTAAGCCTTTAATGAAAAGAATTCTATACTAATGATTGTAAGTGGAAATCATTTGAAGGATCATCACTGATGGTAGTGCTAAGGCAGTGCACTGAATTGAGGGGGAAAAATCTGGGATGCTTGAACTGCAAGCTTTACTTGAACATCTGGTGATGAATAAAAATAACCAACAGCACTCCAGAGAAACCTAAGAAAATCCATTATATTGAATAAACAGCTGTATTAGAAACTGAAAGGAGCCATGAGGCCCAAAGAGAACAGAGAAATTATACAAAGAGAAATAACATTTAAAAATTCTGGGTGGAAATGGCTTGGAGGTATCCTTGGCTGTAATGCAGTTGCAGAGCAGAGCCTAAGGTAAATAGTAATGGAAAAAGAAGGAAGACTCATGCCAGGATAAACACAAGAGGTGGAATGGAAAGGGCTGGGCTGAAATGCTTCTGCCCCTTTATGCATCCAGTAGTTCAGCATGAGCCTGCCAGTACTTCTGAAGTATCTTTGTCAGTACAGCAGTGGGGCATTATTTATCAGTATTCTGCCTGGAGGGTGCAACTGCTGACCCAGTGGATGTTGCTGTAACCTCTTCTGTGTCCCAACCACTGTTGGGACACCCTTTCTTCAGCAATATCTGGCCCCTTGTTTTGAGCTCTGAACCTTCACTCTGTGTTAAGAAGCTGTTTTTCTCCTTAGCTCCAGCAGCTGTTTCATGATGAATAGGAATTCAGGTTAGCTTTTCACAGAATTGGTGGCAGGATGAAATGCCAGATCTCAGTACTGCAGTGTCTGCATTTCCTCCCCTGCATACACCTGTGGCTAGGTGTGATCTGGACACAGCTTGCCCATGATTAGGCTTAGGTATCTGTCTTGCCTTCCTCCTCTGCACAGGAAAAGTTTCTGTCCCAGACTGTGTCACATTTCTGTGTGTCTTTTCTTTTGCACTTTCCATTATGTGTTTCAGAACAAGAGCAGATTCTAAATATGTGTTATTTTAATCTGGTTTTCAGAGGGAGTGGTGAATAAGCAGGAAAGATTTAATGAAGCAAGAGGAAATTTCAGTGAGAACATGAGCATTTATATATATATGTACGTCCTAAGCACCATATATAGTGGAATCTTGACAAGAGTAGGACTACAAAGAAACCCAGAAAGTTGTAATTGATTTTCAGTGGTTTGGTTCCATAGATTGGAGCTACTGGAGTACAAATGGGGCTTCAAAGAGTCTTTAGTGTTTCAAATGCACTGTAGGCATGTCCTAAGGAGGATTGCAAACGTGATGTGTTGCCTGAAACCATTGTTCCAACAGCTGTTCCTTCTAGGAAAACCATACCATGGGCAACAGGGAAAAATGTTAACAGAATAACATAATAGAATAATAAAAATGTTAACAGTTCTGTTGGAGGTGCTGTGATGATCTGTTCCCACAAGTGTGGGAGAAGTCCAGCCACAGATAAATATATCCTCTAGTTCTGGTTTCCTCAGTGCCCCAGTTTTTTAAGGAAGAAGGAGGTCACTGAACACCAAAGATAGGGACACTTATTTTGAGAAACATTTACCAAACTGAATGCACAGATCATGGTTAGGCTCAGACTAAAATAAAGCCATTTGTATGCAACTAAATTTTTTTTGTCCGTTTACAAGCAGTATTTAAAGTATTTAATTAGCTAATTGTAAATAGTGATTAAGAAAGGAGTTAACTGGATAGGGCCAAGTCATGATAAAGTGGAGCTGGGAAACTCAGTTATTACATGAATGAAATAAACTGGATTTCTGAAAATAGCGTCACTCCATCCAGCTATGATGTATACCAAGGAAGGTTTGATTATGATGCAATACAAGGAGTGTAATTAATAATAAGGAAATTACATTAGTGGAGATGAAAGATGCAAAGTATGTTGTAAAGATTGCAAGACTTCCACTCTTGTGTACATGTGGAAATAGACTGAGTATTGCAGTGGATTATTAGCAATCGTGCATTTTGTTTGCTGACAAAGATCTCTCAGAAATGTCTGGTAGTTTAGTTTTTTTAAGGCTGGGGATATGAAGTGCTTAAATGCCAAGCTACTGCTGTGGTTGTTATTGTGAGGTATGGAGAGAAAATTGTGATAACTTAGGGCTAAGGGGTTTTGAAAATAATTTCCAAAGAATTATCACTGGAGAAGAATGAAACTCTTCCTGGGTGGGTTAACTCATAAAATACAGATCACACCCTTGGAGTGGAAAAGTTGAGGTTTTAGAGAAAAGAGAGCTGGTAAGAAGAAGAAAAGTCCTTGTGAGGACTAGATTTTCTTTCAGATAACCACAGGTGACAGTGAGGAAACCACTGTTGAACTAAGTGTCTGTTTTTCACGGTCAACGAAAGTCAAACCACTTGACCATAGACATGTTTGATTTACCATTCACTTATTGCAGCAGCTAAAAAGAGCAAAGTAGAGAACTGACTTGTGTTTTTAAATCTTTACTCTTCTGATATTCTTAAGTTTCACTGAAGTATTTGGTAGTGTGTAGACTTCCCATCTATAAAAAGACCTGCAGAAACTGTATTTCATGAAATTCTGTGGTACATGAAAAGTAATGAAGACCAGTGAAACGCTGATTCTTGTAGTTTGCTTCTTAAAAATACCAGTTCAGGTTCATCCAGTTTTACATTGTTTAAAAAAAACAATGAAGAAAAGACCAGTGAAAGAAACACTAATTCTTGGGGTTTGCTTCTCAGTTTGTCTATGAAAAAGTCTGAAGAAAGAAACAATTCCGATTCACCCAGGTTTACAATGGACCTGACTAATGTCCTTGCTCTAGTTTATTTTTTGTGTTCAAGAGGACTTTTACCTCAACAGTATCTGTCCAAATGTGATTTGAATTATATGCCTTTCTGCAGTGCTGTTGCTACAATTGTTTGTTTATGCCCAGCTCATTGAGACCAAAGCAAAGCCTTTTTAGGGTCAGTGTTATCCTGTTTATACTGCTGAGGGTAGAGCATTAGCATTAAACTGTGTCTTTAGTAGTTTATGGATGTCAGACTGTGTTATGTGATAGTCCAGCTGTACAGTAATCTTAATGCACTTTCCCCCAAATACTCAATTACTTCAAGCTTGATTTCATTGTGTTGGGTTCAATTTCCTCATTGCAAAAGCTGTGTTTTTCCTGACTGAATCCAAGCTATAATGAACAAGCAAATGTGCAGTTTATTTTCTTGTGGGCAGTGATTTGGCAGTGTGTTCATACACAGTCCCAGTCATTTAGACTACAAACTTCATGTTCATATATTCTTGTACTATAAGTGGCACTGAAATTTGAATAAAAGTTGACTTCAGTCACCTTGGGATTAAAAAAAAATTGTTATTTAATATAAATTCTGTTTCCTAGCAAAACCTTCATTTGTCCTATATATCGTGGAGGAATTGCAAAATCAGTTACATTAGGTAAAATAATGTATATTACTTAAAAGAATATAGATTACATTATTTAGCCAGCTGTGTATTTAGTGTTGTTCCTGGTAGAAGATAGGTAGCTACAGCAGAGAAACAGAAAAGCAAAAATGAGGAGAGACAGACAAATTCTGCAGCTGATGTGAGAGTAAAAGGAAAGTTCACAAATTTTCGTGTCTGTGCGTTGGTCTCACCTCTCTGAGATTGTGCTGGTGTGAACTGCCCTCAATTCCACTGAAAAACTTGGCAGCACATGACTATTGTTCTGACACTGCAGCTCGTGCCAAATGAAAAGTGATAATTGATTTTATAATCTTACAGTGCTCAATTTTATCAATATCTTCCTTGGTGGCATCTGAATAATAAACACACAGGTGGAATTAGAGTGAGGTTATGACTGGAACTCGTATTTCAGCATTGTTCTCTAAACTTCTGCTCTCTGTAACAAAGGTGATTATTGAAAATAATGAGTTTTTTATAAAATTAGCTTTGCAGACTGAGTTAAAATATTAACATTGTTAACTGCAACAGCATTTAAGTGTCACAAATTTGTTTTTATTTCTGATTAATTCTTGAAGCAATATTGACTATCTTTGCCATAGTCTTAGATAAGATAGTTTGTCAGTATGTATGTGGAAGGGTTCCTGCTGGAATAAACACTACACAGAAAGAATGCCATGGCAAAATCTTATTTTAAGACAAAGGTAAAAATCAATTAATTTTGACTGCTGTCTCTGTCTTTAGTTTGCTGTATTGTACCTAAGGATGGAAGCTCAAATTGTGACTGTGTTGCTTACATTGTACAAACGTTGCTATATATACCAGCATCTCAGTTACTGAATTATTTTCTTCAGATGTTCTCTTCGTGTTCTGAACATCACACCAGTGCAAAGAATGTTATTCAATCTGAAAAGTTTTTTCTCCGTTTTTAAAATACTTGGAAATTGTAGTGGCACATAAAACTTCTGAGGTCATTAATTTGACTCCACTGCAAATTGTCAGATGCAGTTCTTCAGGGGCTTATCTCAGATGTCCTGTGGGTCTGTTTAATTCTTACAAGGAGGCTACAGTATCACGAATTCCCAACAGTTATCCATGTTGGCAGTCTCTGAAGGAATGGACACTGAAACTCAGCCACCTTTGGTGAAAGAAGAGTGGTCTTGTCAGATCTAATTTGAGGTATGGAGAATTGCTGCTTGTTCTTGGTCAGCAGTTAAATAAAAGCTTCAGTGTCAAGTTCTGTCAATTTGGCTGCTTTCATAAATGCTGTTTCTAAGCATAACTTATCATTAAAGATGGCTTAGGAAGACAGAATCCTTGCCCTGCATCCTCACAAAAGGCAGGAAGGAGGAGTTACCACCTGAGGAACCTTTGTGTCTGGAGAGCTGTGTCAGGTATTGCCTGCCTGTGTTTCTGTGCACAGTTTTAGGTCAGACCATGTAATTCCTTTCAGACTGGATTTAGCAACCAGTTTTCTTTTTCCTGGTGCTGTTTGACTTACTGCTGCATTCTCCCTGCTCTGGCATGAAACTCCTGTTGGTTCACACCAAGGGGAGAAGATGCATTCTTTCTATACTGCTTAATGTTACACATCTTCTCTCTTTTAGATGTGTCTAGTTCATCAAAAACTTTATTGGGAAACGCAAATGTGACTTGTCAACTCTTTCACCTTTCAAGTAGGAAACAGTTAAGAAGAAAAACTCCCTTTGAATCATCCTGGTACTTGGATGTAACGCTGCCAAATTATGCCCACAACTCAAGCAGAGTCTTACCATATGTCTGGTTCTGGGAGGCCAGTGTGAAAAAGGTGAAAAACTTAGGGTACTTTTGTAACTGTAACTCAAAACCTCATTTCCTTTGAGTATTTGGAGCAGTAACTGTGGTCTTTCTGACATGTACTTTATCAGACAGTGAGAACTAGTCTCAACCACTTACCCACCTGAAATATTTCATTGGTCAGCTAAAAAGGCAAATAACTCCAAACAGCTACAGATCTGCAGTATTATTGCAGTTTTCTCTTTGGGTTTGTTGGTAAAGGGATGTCTTTATCTTGCATGGATGATGGATGTAGCTTTATTTCAGCGTTTCTACTGACTGTCTGTCTAAATTTGGCTGCTTATATAATTTGTTTTGGTTGGGGGTTTTTTGTTTTGTGGTTTGGTAGAGGAGTCATATGAAAAAGCCCACAAGGCCTTTCTTACCCTAGCTGAAGAGCTGGGTGCTGTTCAGAAAGAGAAGTAAACAGGCCTGTGACGCAGATTGTCACGAAGAGCTGCTCTCCTGCTCGTTTGCAGGAACTCGTTGGTCTTTTTGTGCCCTTTTAGGTTGCTCACTAGCACGTTTGAGATGCTGAAAGCACAAAATCAGATATGGCTTCAGTGCTGACTCCTTGCAGTCTTTGCAGAAGTCACTTGAGGTGGTTGTTTTATTCTTCATGCCAAAAGTGTTCCAGAAATGTTTAGTGTAGGTATTTGCTAACCTGGATGAACAGCTTGATTGTGTCAAGTGCATAAACAAAAAGAAAACTATCAATTCAGTTAAATCTTCTGTTTTCAGCTAAATTTACTTTTAAAGTAAGGTGAGAAAAAAACAGAGGAACTGCAGTTCATGTCAACAGGTGTTATGTGGGCTGCTTAAATGTTGGAAATGTAGACCTTGGGTTTTAGATGTTTAGATGTTTTTGTGGCAGTGTTGTACATGTGGCTGTGTTTTTACATGAAAAACGCTGTATTTGGTAGCCTTTAATAGACAGACATTTCTACCTTATGTAAGTTATTAATGGCTTTGCTTTTATCATGCACTGTGTATTCTGCAGCTGTTCTAGTTCAGTGTGCTCAAAGCTTTTTAATAGCTTTAGTGCTTTTATTCAGTTTCTTACTATAAAACCTTTATTTGCAGAAGCACATCTCATAAATCAGGTATTTTTTTAAAATGTAGGATTGACCATAGTGCCTCATTTATAACTGAATATGCTATAAATTGAAATTAATAATTTTTCTGGTTTCCTTTCCTGTTTCTTTCCATGTCACAGACAATCACAAATTAGCACTTATCACTGTTTAGGCAGATACAATATTCAGGTATTCCTGAGGGAAGGAATTCATCCTTCCAGCTGTCCAGAAGAAGTAATAGAGTCAGGAAAATCTAACATAGGATTCATTATTTTATCTTCTTCTTGTAGACCTCCACTAGTCAGGCAATCTTCTGCCTTCAGTCTGGTATTTGTCAGCTTTTCCGAGAAACTCTTATTCGCAAGGGATTTGTGGAAATTCAGACTCCCAAAATCATTTCAGGTATTGTATATGTGATCCAGCAGCTACAGGTGTGCTTCTTTTATAGTTGCTCAGTGTACCTATCTGATAAAAATTTAGTAAGTTTTTAATTTAAAAACATAAATTTTCTTTCTAGCTTAGCTGCAGCATAGCAAACTTCTAGCAGATGTCAGAGTTGATCTTTACTTTTCTCCTGACTTAGGCTATTAAAAGAATGACAAATATTATATATATACCTGATTTATGTAGTTTGCAATGCATATGAATGTTTAATTCTGATCATATGCATTATTCTTCAATATTCTCAGTGTTGAGCACTGCCTGTTCCATTCTCAGTATTAAAAAAAACCAACAGTCTAATTTAGATTAAAAGCAGATTCCATCATAAAAATGTTGCAACAAACATGGTATAAAATATGATGCCATTATATGGCACCATTTGTCATTTCTTTAGCAATGAGAATGTGGCAAAATAGAAGGTGGTAGACCTTTTTCTTTTTGGAAATGTGGAATAACAGCTTCAGCCTTGAAGTCTGAAATGTAGATTTTGCTTCTAGTTCTTTTGATTTTCTGTATTGTTTTCAAAAGTCCAATGGCTTGATTAATTGATGGAGATTTTTCTTCCATCTTATTGGTACACTTTGAGGTTTTGTTGATGCCACTAAGATAGATACATGGCATGGAAAATCAGAGCAGAACATTTGTGTTACTGTGTTAATGTATGTACATTCATAAAGTGCACGTCTTGCTTACAGAATTTTATGCTTCCTTATTTATATTTTGGAATATATCTCTTGATTGAGGTAAAAAGTGAACTTTTTAACAAAATGCATCTAAGCAGCTGTTAGTTCAACGTGAAAAGTGTCATTGAACTAGAAGATTGGATGACTTTTTCCTATGGAGATAAGAGTATGAAGTACTAAAAGGCTCCCAAGTAGTTAATTTATGTAGGAACTTTGAGGAAGTGTGCAGTGTCCCATGGAAAATAAGCAAGCATCCCATGGTTTGGATAAGACCATATTTTGTAAAATTAACTAAGTCAATGCAATCCTTACTGAACTTCTAATTTAAACATCATAACTGTTCTAAGATTTGAGGATTTAAGAGTTACCTGTGTTAGGCCACTGCACCTTTCATGACACACACTGGGAATTTGGTAAGGTGAAGTGATGCAATTTTGGTAGGTGCTTTGCAGTTAGGGAAATGCATGTGATCCATGTTCCTGTAGCTGTCCATGAGAATTGCTTCAAACTTAGATAAAACTTCAAAGTTTTGGCTCATGCCCTCTGGTAAATCTGGGATTGGCTGTGAGAGAAATTGATGCCTTCAGTTGGAGGATAGTCCTGGCAAAACAGGATATGCACTTTGATCTCAAGCTCTGCAGTGAACCCCTGGCAGCCTGAGCCACTGGCAGAGATTGGTTTCCACAGAACTGTGGGGTGCAGGTGGATGTGTTAGTACAGACAGGTATTCTCTGCTGTTCTCACTCTAAGGTGAAGGTCAGCTGAAACAGAATCATTTTAAACTACCCCAGCTAAATTTGCAGATTTTCTAGACAAGATGTGACAGTCCTGAGCTGCAAAATTTACTTTGGCATGAATGGGTGGATGCAAATATATCTTCTTCCTCTAATATGCTTTGAAGAAAAATCTCTCTTTGATCTTTAAATGTAATAATCTCTCATTCTACCGCGGATTGATTTTTACATTTTTATTTTAATAACTGCCTAATTTTATTTCAATAATTCCTTATAAAAGCACTTGCTTTCTAGCTGCCAGTGAAGGAGGAGCCAACGTGTTTACTGTATCCTACTTCAAAACCAGTGCCTACCTGGCTCAGTCCCCACAGCTGTACAAGCAGATGTGTATATGTGCTGACTTTGAAAAGGTTTTCTGCGTCGGGCCAGGTGAGAAAAGCTTTGCTTTATGCAACATGTGAAGTGTGCCCTGGTGGTTTTTAGCAGCTGTGGTACAAGTTAGATAACACACACACACACACACACACACACACAAAAGCTTTGAATCCTTTCACTTGGTGTAGTTTCACTTGCCAAGCCAATTTTCAGTTGACAGAGAAATTGTTGTACATGTACCAAACAACATTGCTTAGAACAAGATTACTTTTAACTGTCCATAAATTAAAAAAAAAAAAAAAACCCAAACCTGTCCCATGCTCTTTTTCTCAAAAGCTGATAGGACATGGTCTCCTCAAGTGGCAATACAATGGTTTTCTTCAAAGACCTCAAATGATTTAAAGATACCTAACGTCTAAATGCTGAAAACAAGTCAAAAACAGTGTATAAAACAAAAAAAAAATTCCAAGTAATTCAGAAGGTCTTAAGTTTCTTGTTAATCACTAACAGATGAGTCATGGTTTATGGGAAGTTGTGTTTATATTAGACTCATGTACCTATCCCAGAAGACACATACGTGTACAAGTCCATTTCCTCTGAAACAGGCAGTCTTCAAATCTGAAAGTTCTTGTGTGCTTCAAAGCTTGTCTGTTTTTTCCACTTGTGTCTGTCGGCCTGAGCAGAGATCCTGCTCTCTGTCTGTCTTGTATCCTTTGGGTACCACAGCTGCAGTAATGCTGTCACTGTTACAAGTGATGCTCTGAGGCTGCTAGTTACATTTGTGTCTTTGAGTGAGAATTTTCATATGTCTATCTAATCCAAATGATGATTGTTATTTTTCCAACTGGAATGATAATTTCAGGTCACTTAGAATTTCCTTTGTTTAATTTTACAGTATTTAGAGCTGAGGACTCCAATACACACAGACACCTGACTGAGTTTGTTGGTCTGGATATTGAAATGGCTTTTAATTATCACTATCATGAAGTGGTAGATGAGATTGCAGATACCTTGGTGCAGATATTCAAGGGGCTTCAGGAAAGGTAATAAATGCATTTCCTTCTTTTAATGAGCAACTTTGACATCTCTTGCACTGTGGAATGAAGTAGGCAAGCCTTTTATCCTCAGTTTGTCAAAAAATTATTGGTAATCTGATTTACAACACAATTTTGAAACATATTTTTGCTTTGCTCTTAAATATTTCTTTATGTTTGTTAAAAAAGGTTCACTCAAGCCATAGGCCAGTAAACTACTTTTAGCACCTCCTGGAGTATGCTGGCTTGCACTAAGAAACTTGCTGTTGAAAGGACTTCCTAAGAGAAATGATCCATACTTAATTTAAAATGTCCTTTTTTTTTGTGCCACTACTGGTAGATTGTTCTAATTCAAAAATTATTTTAATATTTACGATATAAGAAAGTTTTCTTGAATAAAAGTGATTGTACTAGCCTGCATTTGTTCCCTGTTAACAGCAAGGATTATTTTCCATTATTCAGTCTAACTCATTAAAAAAACAGGCTACAAGTTTAGGAAGTGGTTTCTATTTGCTTACAAATGAGACTGTTTTGCCAGCAGAAATGCAAATCTTCGCCTGCTCAGGAAGAAAATATTTCTTGTTTATATTTGGATATTACCCAAATCAAAAAAGAACCCAGGTAAATACTACAAATCAGAGGGATGATTTCAATGTCTTTACTGTGAAAATTTGACCTTACCAAAAGGATTAAACAGAAGAAGTAAAATATTGGTATCAGTGAAGAAGATGCATTAACTCTGTTGAAACAATTCATTATAGAATTTCTCCATAGTTTTAATACAGTTTTTATGTGGCAAGAGGGACCCCTTGTGGCGAAATCACAAAATCATTATTAGGTGCAAGTTCCTGCCTACTTTGTATTCAGCTTCTGTTCTTGTTTCTCTGTAGATTCCAAACTGAAATTCAGACAGTGAGCAAACAGTTCCCGTGTGAGCCATTTAAGTTTTTGGAGCCAACCCTGAGGCTGGAGTACCGTGAAGGTGTGGCCATGCTGCGAGAGGCTGGTGTGGAGATGGGGGATGAGGAGGATCTCAGGTACTTGGCAGGACATAACTGTGTCATTCTTGGGAAAGTGGTCGTGAAGTGTCAGTTTTGTACTGAGCACCTGACAGCCCTCAATAAGGAACCACAGCTTTTAGAAGAATAAACAGCACTTCTGTCCAGATCTCCTGACAAGTAAATGAGTGGATGTGAAAATAACCCTTTCTTTTAATGTAGACTGTAGGTACAAACTCTGAAATCTGACAGTAAATAACTGACAACACAAAGTGAGAGCAACTTGAACCTTGTAAGGGAAAGAAGTATTTGTTTGTCCAGCAATTGCAGTCCTTCATGTGAATTACATGTCTTTGAATAGAATTGAACAAAAGATTCTGCTACCTTAAGGTTTTTCTTTTAAATAACACCCTTCCTTTCTTCCTTCCACCTCTCAGGAAAATGATTAAACAATCCTGATGAATTCCCACTGATTTACTGAGAGATGATTTAATTAGCAGTTTATGTATAAACTTTACTAAAGACATTTAATGAATTAAAACAGTTCTGTTCTTCCCCATAGTATATCCAGCACCATTAGAGTACTGTGTGATTTTAAGGTGAATGATCTGTGCATCAAATAAAGTTTCCATCATGAGAGTTTGGTGGTGGAAAATAATTTCCTCAACAGCTGTTCATGTGGTTCTCACTTATTGTGTCATACACAAGATGTAAGGCAATAGGAAATAGAGTACACAGTTCTTTAGTAATCAGAATATGGTAATTAGGAAGAAGTTATATTGAGAGCAAGAATACTTTTAGGTACTAGTTAATTTAAGGGATTTCTAGAACCCATATGATATATTTAGAAAATAGAATTGAACCTTTATTTCTGCAATTTCTGTGTGCACAACTCAAAACAGTCAGAAACAAGTACTAGATTTTCTAAGGGCAAGGGTGCAGCAGCTCTGTAGCTTGGGCTTTGTGAAGGATGTCATCAATACAAGTTTAAATCACTTCATTTTAATGATGATAATCTTTTTCAGCACACCTAACGAAAAGCTCCTGGGACGCCTGGTAAAGGAAAAGGTAACAATTATTTTAGACTAAATAAATTTGTCATTGTCTCTGAAAACTGGTTGGTGTAAATACCTACATGTAAACAGTATCTCAGAACATGCAGAAGTTGTGAAGAGTTGGTTATCACCATTTTTTAATTGAATGCATTCCCATTTTGGTGCTGTGTATTTCATCTACTGTCAGTTTTGTCTTTGTCATTAATAAGCAGTTTCAAACAATTTTCAATCTTTGTAGCTTATTTCTAACATATGTTGTACTTGTTGTACTGAGGACACCAAACAGGCTAGTATGTTCCAAAGCCACTTGTAGGAGACTTAAAAAAAAAAGAAAACTGGATTCTAACAAAATCTATAGGAAAAGATGGGATCTTTGGGGGGGAAAAAACAGTACCTTCTACAGCAACACATTTTACTGCTCAGCATTTGTAAGTTTACACTAGAAATAGTATTGCAAAACTGAGAAACAATGCACCACTTTTATTGATCACTTAGACAATATTGTGGGAAGCTATTGGGATTTAAAAAAAATATTATTTCAAAGATTCACTGGTTCTGTCTTTCTCTGTTAATTTGTTTTTATGTAGTTTTCCCTTGTACTAACTTTTCTAAATTCCTTATTCAGTACGACACAGACTTCTATATTCTTGACAAATATCCTCTTGCTGTGAGGCCTTTTTATACAATGCCAGACCCAGCCAACCCTGTGAGTAAAATTCCTTCTTGTTGTCAATGGGATTTTTTTTTTTTAAGTTTAAATTATTCCATGTAGGGATAACTTGACAATACAAATATAGTGTATTAATATGACCATAGAATCATTGAATGGTTTAGGTTGGAAGGGACCTTAAATATCATTTAGTTCCAGCCTTGCTGTAATTAAAATTATGATAACAAGACCAGGTCAGGTTTACATGACTTTTCAAATGTTTTCAGTTATGGTGAAAACATACCAGAAAGAAATGAGCAAAAACTGGGAGAGCTTTATGAAGAGATCTCCATTGTCAAACTCTGCTGCCATCACTGAAAAATGGCAAAAACATTCTTCCAGTGCAGCAGACACTTTTGCAGAAAATAGGCTTACTATGGACGTGTAGATGGGAAATAAATTCCTTTTTGTGTTTCCAGAAAACCTCTAACTCATATGATATGTTCATGAGAGGGGAAGAAATCTTGTCTGGAGCTCAGAGAATTCACGACCCCCAGCTGCTGACAGAAAGAGCCAAGCATCATGGCATTGGTAACAAGGCAATTTAAAAGAACATAAGTTTTGTCTTGATTTGTGTCCTTTAGAGGAAGAATTTGGGGCAGAATTTGTTATGAGTGGTAAAATCAGAGTTCTGTTTCATTCTTACTGTTAATCCATCTAATTCTATTTATCTACGGTGGGGTATTAAGAAACTAGTGAGTCTTCCAGCAACATCTTGTTGAATATTGATAAATAGTTATTAATAAAATTATATAACATAACTGTTACAGTCATAAATTCTAGATAGCTCTGGACAAATCACATGTTCAGTAAGTAAAACCCCACTGTTAATTTGTAAATTTTTTGTTGTGCTTGTAGTCCTGCAGTCAGTTGTCTTTTTGGCTTGGGGTTCATTAAGCAGGTGAGAAATTAATATTTTTCTTTTCTAGATTTGGAGAAAATAAAAGCCTATATTGACTCCTTCCGATTTGGTGCACCTCCACACGCAGGTGGTGGAATAGGTAAGTATCTGGTTTTTGTTTAACTTGAGTTAATTTACACTTCTCAGTCCCAAGCACAGTTCAGTATCAAAGTCTGAATAGTGACCTTGTTAGGTAAATTTGGGGCTTGTTAATCCTGGAGAATATAAGGACAGATGCTCAAATTCAAGGATCATCATAAAATAAATAGGCAAAATAGTAATGGCACAGTCTGGAGAGTTTAAAAAGGAGGTGGTCACAAGAAAAAGTGCCTCCTCACTAGACAGGCACATCACTTTTAAATTTGACCTATTAGGAAAATTTAAGGAAGCAAAAAAACAATGTATTATGTATGGATTTATCAAAGTCACCCTCATACCAGCAGCCACTGGTCTCTGTGTATTTGATGAAGATGTTTTGCATTGAGGAGAAATAAGTGATTGCTTCTTCATCTGTTTGGGAGCATGCAACATTTGCAGGTTATCCAAAATAATTTAGGTGAGTCAGAACTGACATCAGGGAAGCTGAAGCTGCATCTTTTCTTCAGAGTAGATGGTCCTCATGGCAAAGTACCAGCTAAACAGGAGATGCCACGAGAATTAAAACTGAGTTCAAGCTGTTCCAGGTAGAAACCTTAACATGGGAGGTGTGTGGAAAAAACAGTGTGCATCTGGGTTCCTTATGGCCCCAAGGATTAGGAAGTGGCTGCACAATGGGCTGTGCTCACACTGCTGTGAGGCTGCCTCCAGCTGGGAAGGACCTGCAGCTCCTTCGGGGTTTTGAACAAAGGCTGGCAGTGCTGATGGGCTGTTTTCATCTGGTGCTGATGGGCTGTTTTCACCTGCTGTAGGGCTGGAGAGAGTGACCATGCTGTACCTGGGGCTGCACAACGTCCGTCAGACCTCCATGTTCCCCAGGGATCCCAAACGCCTGACGCCCTGACAGGAGCTGCTCTGGGAGCTGGGAATGTCTGCCCTGCAATGGGATCTGGCTGCAGAACGTATATTGATGATTGGAGCATTATGATATGCAATTAAAAACTAATTCTCCTTTATTAAGTGCCACAGTAATTTTTTTTTTATCCTTAGTTGTTTATTTAAAGGAAAATATTTTACCAGATCAAGACTCTTTGTATTGGCAACTGCACGTTTTTAATGCAAATGGGATACTTTGAATTAGTGTTTTAGTGTCACATTAAATTGTATCATTTTTCTAAACATTTTAATAAATTATACAATAACAATTTTGCATTTTTAACTTATGTCAGCAAGATTGAATATTCTGAAGTACTGGCTCCAAGATAAAACGACTGGATCCTTGCAATTTAAAAATCTAGAGAGACCAGCCAGTTGATAATTTACACGAGTGTCAGGTAGGGAAGCAGGTGAGAACATTCTTAATAAGAAATCTTCATAAGAAGTTGTTAAAGTAGGTTGAAATAAAGCTCTCAAAGTAAATTAGATACAAATCTGTCTGGTTTTTTGCTTTGTATCCTCACAAGATAATCAATAAGGCTTTTTTGGTTTGTTTTTTTTACTGATGTAAT
Source organism: Thryothorus ludovicianus (assembly GCA_013397245.1). NCBI lineage: Eukaryota > Metazoa > Chordata > Aves > Passeriformes > Certhiidae > Thryothorus > Thryothorus ludovicianus. The sequence continues at coordinate 275,474 of VZTB01004928.1, read as the reverse complement.
AATTGTCTAAAGTTTAAATTTATTTTCTATCTTCTCCCCATTTTTTTTGAAAGCTGTATAAAAGCCATAGGCCTGGTCTTTATTTTATGTTACAATTTGAAAGTGGTTGCAAGTTTACACATGCTTATGGAATACACAAAGGATATATAATAGTCTCAGAAAACAAATGGATAGTGAGTTTGAGAGCAGGTCATGTGTTTTCCTGCCTGACCCAGCCTCTGAGATAAACAAAACAAGGATTTCATGCATCTTTTACCAAGGAAGAAAACCCCAAATTATGTAAGCCAATCTATTTCAGGGTGTTTAAATGCCCAACTTTGTACACTTAGAGAAATTAGTGTTTCTATAAGTCAAAAGTAATTCTGAAATTCTTTCTAGATATACTTTTTCTTAGATTATTCACTTACTTGAGCTCCTCAATTTGCAACAGTGCACAAAGCTACTTCTCATCATCCTCCTCCTCCCAAGCCAGAGAACGTTCCCTGTGTTTGGAGAGGCACCAGTGCATTTGAAACTTCCTTTTGTGTACTGCATCTGGGAGTTGGTTTTCAAATTTAAAACATTTTGTAAGTGTTTCTGCCAAAGAGCAAAGGATTAAATTCCTGACTTGGGTACTGCAATAGTTGCTCTAATATTCATAGATATTTGTAATTCCTGACTTAATTTTTGCTTAACATTTTACATGATCAAGCTTTCAGTAGGAGGTACGGTGTGGATGGTCTGTGTTATTGTTGCTACCTTGATTTTTAAATGTCAGAGAAGTCACATATTGGTTATGCTCCAGAAAGGTCAGTGAGGCTGTGTATAAATTGTGTAGAGTTTCACAAAAGGGCAAATCATCTTTGCAGCTGCCATTGAACAAGACTTAATTTTAATGTCTTATGACAAGAGTTCTCCATTAGAAAACAATCATACTAAAGGTCAGTCAGGTAAAGCACTGGAAATGTAGAAGTTAAACTTTGTTTAGAAGTCACACAATTCAAGGAATAACACTTAGCAGCTTTGCTTATGAGTCTGTTGTAATTAATTTACTGTGGAATCCTCCCCAAATTATTAACTTGAAAATCTTACACTGGAAGCAGTTGTACTTTGCAAAGCTAAGTGGATTATAAACACAGCTCATAGTCACAGACTTATTACTGAAGAATCTAAGTTTCAAAACAATTGTTTATTTAGCTAAGCCAACTGGAATGAACTTAATTTAATTACCTTCGTTCATACAGAACCAGTAATATATTCCACTTCAGATGTGCATTCTTGTAACTAGGAGCAAAATTACTGACTGAAATTTCCTTTCCACAAAAAAAATATCCTAGGTGCTGTTTCTTGCTCTAGATTTGGCAGCAAGTTTTGTGTTACATGCCTGTAACAACTGTGCTTATACCAATTCTGTTAGGAGTTATTCAAACTCATGCTGTAGTTTGATTTGTTCACAGTAACTGCACAAAAACAAGCATTTGCTTGGAGGCCCTGATTCCTTTGTATGCTGAATCCTTTCATGCAGCCTTTCTTAGCTAACAGAAAATAATTATGATCATAAATCAAAATGCAAAATGCGTTTGTCCTGAATGTCATCTTAACAGGATACTTTAGTGGGAGCTGCATGGTGTTAGAACTTTGTTTGAAACCCTGTGAATAATGAAGGTCTGGAAGACCTTTGTAGTGTTTTGATAGGTAGTGAGTCTTCTGTAATAGTTCTGGAAAAGTAAAACCTGTACTTTCCTTTATTTCCAGTAATTTGCAGGAGGCTTACCCTTTTAAAAGGAGTCCACATTGCTGCTGCCTCTCCATCAGGTAAAAGGGTTTTGGTTTTGTTTTCTTTCATTGTATAAAGATGGTAATTACAGTAGTGCAATTTTTTTAAACTACAGAACTATAAAGCATATTGTTTAGAATAGCCAAGGAGTCCGTCTGCTCAAAACAACCACAAAGCTTCAGTTTTCTTCTGAAGTTTAACTGCAGCGTTTTCCTGTGAAAACCCATCTGTGTTCGCTGAGCTGTCTAAATCTGCCCAGTGGGGGAGAGGACTCAGGCTGTTCTTTTGGCAGCCAACTGCAGGCCTGGCTCCCCATGGCTGCCCACACCTGCTGGGAGAACCCTGGTGGGCAGCACCTCACAGCTGCTTGCTCCCTGCCCAGTGGGCCAGGGCAGGAGGAAGGGAAGAATAAAACCAGGAAAACTTTGGGCTTTTTTTGGCTATCAATTCCAGGCATGTTGGACACCACTCCATGTGAAAGCAAAGGATGGAGGAGAATGCCTTGGCAATATCTATTGTGGAACACCATATGCCTGCCTTGGCCTTTGGTTCATACTGGGGTTCCAGAAACTTCCCCAAACAGATTTTAATTATTTATCCTTTCTTTTTTGGTTCTTTTGGGATTCTTTTTTCAGAGAGAAAAATTATCTAGGATGGATTATTTCTTTTGAAACAAGCCTCACAACCAACTTGTGCACATTTTTGCTTAGTATGACCTCACAAAATATGGAAATTACTCACCACAAGTGTTTTAAAAATTACCAGGTTAGTTCTACAAGTCTCTTTATTTTCTTTACCATTTTGCAGTTAAGTCTCTGTTCACTATATGGCACCCTAACATAAACACTGCTGCAGGAGGCTGCTGTGGCTGGCACTTCTGAAAGGGTTTCAAAACTGAAAAAGAGCCCTTAGCTGCTTTAATTACAGCAAAATTCCCAGTTTAGGCAGAGATTAATGACTTTGCAGGTGGCAGAGTAATTCTAAGCAATTTTTCATAGATGTTGAAGCGGTTCCTGCTGGCAAGTGCCATGTGCCAGCAGCTGCCATTCGGGAATGGCTGTCAGCCATGGCACCGCTTGGCAAATGTTGCCTTCAACCATCCTACAGTGGTGCCAATGAGGAGCCAAGTATCCAGACTGTGGCCTGACCCTCTCCTGGCATAGTTTACACCCTTTCCACCTGAGCCAGTTCTTTAGAAGCTGGAGATGCTCCATGGCGTGGGTCCCCTCAGCGAGCAGCTGCCCAAGTGCCTCGTTGTGGGGATTCCCTGGCTCAGGGATTCCTCAGCCACACCTCATTTAATTTTACCACCAGCTACCATAGCTGATTTCTTCCTGGGGAAAGCAGTGTGAAAGCTTCACTGCAGCTGCTGTGCTGAAGCTGCCCACAGCTGACACCTCCATGCCTATGATTTTGGCATCCTCAGTGTAAATGACATAAGACTGTTGGAGCAAGTCTACAAGAGGGCCATGAGGTTGATAACAGGAGTGGAGCACCTCACCTGCAAAGACAAGCTGATAAAGTTGGGGCTGTTGAGCCTGGAGAAGAAAAGGTTGTGTGGAGGCTTCATAGCAACCTTCCAGTATCTGAAAGGGCTATGGGGAAGACTCTTTGTCTCTTGTGACAGAACAAGAACTGTAGTGACAGGACCAGGGCAATTGAGACAAATTGAAAAAGGGGAGTTTAAATGAGATATTAGGAAGAAATTCTTCACTGTGAGCATGGTGAGACAGTGGAACGGGTTGCCCAGGGAGGTTGTGGATTCCCCATTCCAGGGTGGATATAAGGCCCTAATCTTAACATAGTCGAGTGGAAGGCGTCCCTCACAGGGCAGGTGGGTTGGGACTAGATTATCTTTAAGGTCCCTTACAACCCCTTAGCATTCTAGGTCTGTTTCTCAATGGAAACACTGTGCTGCCCCGGCAGGGCTCTAAGCCGGCCGCAGCAGCAGCAGCTCGCTGACAAAGCCAGCCCCGGCCCCGTCCGCTGTCCGTGACAGCGCAGCTCGGGGGGCCGGG
>VZTB01004928.1:225976-271654 GCA_013397245.1 Thryothorus ludovicianus | reverse complement strand
GAGAAGTGCCAGAAGTTGTTCTTGGACTTCCTAGAGGAGTGAGTGCCGGGGGCCGGCCTGGCGGCGGGCGGGCAGGGCCGGCAGCGGGTGGCGGGCCGGCGGCGCCTCACGGAGGGGCCGCCATTTGGCGAGATCCTATCAGGGCCTGGTGCCCCCTCCCCTGGGCGTTCGGCTGGAAAAGCTATGCTGTGGTCTCAGGCTCTGCCGGGAGGAACCTGTAGGAATGCAGCACGGTGCTGTCTTGGTGGGCAAAACCCCTCTCGGATAGTTTCCGCGGAGAGGGTGGGATGTCCTGGAAGTGTCCAAGGCCAGTTTGGATGTGGTTTTTTGCAGCATTGTGTAGTGGAAGGTGTCTCTGCCCGTGGCAAGGGGTTAAAACCAGATAATATTAAAATCCTTTCTAAACCAAACCATGATTTTTTGGTGTGTTTGGTCCTTTTTAACAAAGTTTTGTCACAGCTATGTTCAAAACCTTTTCCACAGCTTCGGTGTCACATATTAATACATCCGGCTCCCTGCGTTTTACTTCCTGAGGGGCCCATCCGCATCAAAATAAGGAAACTGTTAACATCACCCAGAAGAAACAAAGCGGTGTTTGCTGGTGCAAAGCCATTATTAAACCTTAAATAAAATTTTATCTGGCACTGAGACAACTCTCCTGCTGTATGGAATATAAACTCGGTGTGTTTGTGCTAGGATGTGGATAGAGCAGATGTAGCAAGTGGGTGAAAGAAGAAATATTGTTGGAAAAGGGCTATGCAAGGAACTGTGGGATGCCTGAGTGTTAGTGATCCTTTTCTCCTGAATTCAGAAGTATTCATTTGCAGCGTGGTGTGTGACTGTGAAACGTTTCCCTGAATGGCTTTCAGGTTCCAAAACAGCGATGGGGAGGTCAAATACTTGCGAGATGCTGAAGAACTGATCCGGCCAGAGCGGAACACGTTGATCGTCAGCTTTGCAGATTTGGAGCAGTTCAATCAGCAGCTCTCTACCACCATTCAGGAGGAGTTTTACAGGTAAAATGTAGAGTGAGTTTTTTTCAGGTAAAGCTGAGTTCTGCTGGAGTCTCAGGCCCATAATGTCTTGCTTTTATGTAAAAAAATAAGAGGCTTTCTGCATCCTGAGAACACTTATATTAAAAAATTTATTTTTTTATTGGCTAAAAGCATTTCTCAGTGGATTTTTCTCTGGAAACCATGATTCAAACACATAATTGCATTTATTGTAAAGAAGTAGGTTGTCAGTATGAGAATACAGAACAGACTCTAAAATTTCATGCTCTGACCATATTTTATTGAGTTGGTAATTTATTTTGAAGATATATTTCTTAACATAAGGATAAAAGTGTCATAAAATAAGATTTTAAAAAGTCTATTATCAAACAGTAGTGCAAATAACATTATTATGCGGTGATCTCATATTTAGCATATTTAGAGTGTTTTTTGGGTTATACACTATAGCATTAAAGCCAAAACCTGGAAATCTGATACAAGCCTTTGATGTAATCTAAAGCAGACAAGGCATTTTGATAGCTCCTCTAAAATTTGAACTTTTCTTCCCATATTTCAGGGTTTATCCGTACCTGTGTCGAGCAACAAAGACTTTTGCCAGAGACCACGGAAATGTTCCTGCAAACAAAGACTTTTATGTTGCATTCCAGGACCTGCCTACCAGACACAAGTAAGATGATTATTAATTCCAGAAGCTTGGGGTGTTTTACTAAAGAGAGAAGCATGTCAAAGCGTGCTGAAAACGTTTTGGTTTTGTGGTGTGAAATGTGCAGTTGGCCAGTTGTGACAGTTTCCTGATTTTGTGTGGGAGATTTTTTGACACAGTTTTTCATTTGTAAATCACAGTCAGATACTTTAATTCATCATCTTTCACAAACAAGTGTAACATTTCTAGTTCAAAAAAATTCAGCATGTGTTGCTTTTGAAGTACCAGTGATGTAACTTTTGCATTGGTTTGACCTTTGGTATTAATCTTAAAGTTTATTTAAAATAATAAACTGAGAATATATTGTAGTAAGTTTGTTTCTTTTGTTACAGCAGTTCTTTAGAGTGACACTATATTGTATCTTAGTACCCTGGGCTTAAAATGGTCAACTCAATAATTTAATCTTTGTGAATTTCTGTTTGAAACAGAATTCGAGAGCTGACTTCAGCAAAAATCGGCTCCCTGCTGCGCATCAGTGGGCAGGTGGTTCGTACCCACCCCGTGCACCCAGAGCTGGTCAGTGGAACCTTCCTATGCCTCGACTGCCAGACAGTGATCAAAGATGTGGAGCAGCAATTCAAATACACCCAGCCAAACATCTGCAGAAACCCAGTCTGTGCCAACAGAAAGAGATTCCTGCTGGACACAAACAAATCAAGATTTGTTGATTTCCAGAAGGTACAGGGGTGATGTTGGGAGGTGATGACAACCAATGTGGTAGTGTGAACGTGTTGTTTATACTTCTACTGTGGTAGTTGGAACGTGTTGTTTATACTTCTACACATTGAAGATGGTTAATTTTTGTTCTGTCAACGTCAAGAAAAGACCTCAAGAAAAGGCATTGCAAGGTTTCTTCCTGTCTCTGGAAGACATATGTTTAAGATGGGAAATTATTCGTTTTGTTATGTGACATTAATTGGTAGTGGCTTCAGTTCAGAGTTAGTCTCATATTGCCAGTATATTGTGTGTAGCTGCTTTATACAAGTATGAAAAGAGGTGCTTATTGGTATCTGCAGTGTCTTGCTCTTCAAGGGTGATTTACTCTCCCAAATCCTCAGCACTTCTCATCCCACAACTGTATTTTATGTCAGCCACATTAACTGAAATTTTCAGGCTACTTTTCAGAGTTGTCACTGTGGCTCTTGTTCATCCTCTAAGCTGCTCTAAGACTCCTTCAGTGCCGATTAGTGAAGGGATTTTTGGTTGTTTGTCATACCATAAGAGGGATTGACGTGGATGGCAGCACTCAGGTGCTGTCTAACACATCTGTTAGCTCTCTGAGCAGTTTCAGGTGTGCTGAGGTGCTCAGTGTTGAGCCTTCTGTCCCCGCCAGGTGCGGATCCAGGAGACGCAGGCCGAGCTGCCGCGGGGCAGCATTCCGCGCAGCGTGGAGGTGATCCTGCGCGCCGAGGCCGTGGAGTCTGCCCAGGCAGGTGACAAATGTGACTTCACCGGCTCCCTGATTGTCGTGCCTGACGTGTCCCAGCTCTCCACGCCAGGTTTGTTGCCTCTCATCACCTCCGTGAGGTGTCGTTCCCGCTGGTGCAGGGAGCTGCTGCCCTGACTGCGGTTTCCCCGGCAGGGTTACGCGCAGAGACCAGCTCGCGGGTGACGGGGACAGAGGGCTACGAAACCGAAGGCGTCCGGGGACTGCGCGCCCTCGGCGTCCGGGAGCTCTCCTATAAACTCGTCTTTCTGGCTTGTTACGTTGCACCAACAAATCCACGGGTGAGTCTGCAGAGAAAGGAGATTTAAAGGTGTTGGTGATTTCTGTTCTGTATGGTTTTCCCTCAAATTAGGGAGCAGGAATGGGTAAAGCTTTAAATGTGCATGTGTGCCACCTTTCTGTGTTGGTTTGACTGTCTTTTATATCCTCACGGAATTTACGTACCATGGTTCTTTTCTTTACCTTGTTGCTCACAACATTTTCCACAGATGTGATTATTTACCAGTGTTACAGTTTGTTCTAAACAAATAACTGGCACGTGTATTTCCATTCAGCTTTCATCCATTTCTGCAGCATTTCCTTTTCTTCCAGGAAATTCTATTGCTGCATTTTGTCACTAAAAAAACAGGGATCCTTTTTGTTCCCTCTGGTTTATCAAGTGATATCTTGGGATGTTACTGTAACAGGAGTAATACTGACTACATCTGGATTTTGGCATGATGTGGTACTGTAATCTATCATTCTGCTAACAGCATCACCATCACATAGGATAAAAAGAGTATGTGGTGTGTTCTGGGAGTAGAAGCTCCTGGCCCAAATTTCAGAGCAGCAGAAGACCTTGGAAGTTCCAGTTAATGCAAGAATGCTTATAAAGACAGTTTTAGTCAAAGGAAGTCATATTGGTTTTACTCTTTTTTTAATCTCTGTACAAGCAACTCACTTGGGATTTTCTCACTAACTGAAGTTACACCATCGATTTTGCCTGCTAGGAAATTGGCTATTGGTTTTTAAAGGTATAAGGTGATGAGGTTACTTAGCCTAAGGGGAGCTTTTCAGAGTGTGTTCCTCCCATCTGGATTTCAGAGCAAGTTTTTGTGACCTGTCTGCAGTGCTCACATTCATTAGTGACTCTGTTATTACTATTATTGCTGTTATATTTCCTTGGTTTAGTTTGGTGGAAAAGAACTCCGAGATGAAGAACAAACTGCAGAAAGCATTAAAAACCAAATGTCTGTGAAAGAGTGGGAAAAGGTTTTTGAAATGAGCCAAGATAAGAACCTTTACCATAATCTGTGCACCAGCCTCTTCCCCACTATCCATGGTAAGAATTCATTTGTGGCCTCAGGGAGGGAGGATTTCACTTGTGTAAATATTAATTCCTTTTGCTGTCTGTGTAGTTTTTGGGAAAGGTTGAAAGCCCTGTGCCAGCTACCACAGACTCTCCCCCACAGCACTGGTTGTGCTAGAAGAGGAAAATCTATTTTTGAGTGTTTGTGGTATTTAATCATTAAGACCTGCAAGCCCAATCTAAAGGGTTGGGTTTTATGTCAGATATTCTACTACTGAACCCTACAGATTTTAGTGGATATTTCGCAAATAGGTGACTTCTGAATGGATATGCCCAAATGCTCTAAAATTCTAGTGGGATGAAGCTTTTTTTAAATAGGAAAATTGTGATGTTTTCTTTGGTTGTTTAGTTTAATGTCTTTTCTGGGGCAGGTAATGATGAAGTAAAACGTGGGGTCCTGCTGATGCTCTTTGGAGGAGTTCCCAAAACCACTTCAGAAGGCACTTCATTGCGTGGAGACATCAATGTTTGTGTTGTTGGTGATCCAAGTACAGCCAAGAGTCAGTTTCTAAGGTAAGATTAAGACCCAATATTTAAATATTGTCCAGTGTAACTAGAGCTATAAACGTGCACTGTGCCTTTTTCTGTGTTAAACACAGGAAAGGGAAATAAAATATTTGAGAATATTTCCCAGAGATGGTGTGGATGTGGTTGAAGTGTTTGAACAGGGCTAAAGCAAACTCAACGTACGAATTTCCAAATATTCTCAGAGGACGCTGATTATTAAAAATCCAAATTAATTGCACATTTGAGAATATCAGAGATGGATAAAACAGTGGAGGTTTCGTGCTCTTTTCCACAGGCACGTGGATGAGTTCAGTCCCCGTGCTGTGTACACCAGTGGCAAAGCCTCCAGCGCCGCGGGTCTGACGGCGGCTGTTGTGAAGGATGAGGAGTCCCACGAGTTTGTCATTGAGGCTGGAGCACTGATGCTGGCAGATAACGTGAGTCTGGGAAGGGGAGAGGTTCCTGCATCCCTAAGTTTGATTAATGACAAATAGCCCTAAATCATCCTAGTGATGCTTTTTTGTTCCAAAAGTGAATGAATCTGGGTCACTTATTTTCATTCTTCCGCTGCAGGGGGTTTGTTGCATTGATGAGTTTGACAAGATGGACGTGCGGGATCAAGTAGCCATTCATGAGGCAATGGAACAGCAGACAATATCCATTACTAAAGCTGGAGTGAAGGTAGCTTGCATTACTCATCTCTGGAGTCTGTAGCATCACCTGACTGTTACGTGTACTGATGTGGCTTCACCTGCCAGATCTTCATGTCACCTCTGCAGCTGCCTCACTGTGACATGACAGAGGTCACTTGTTGCAAAGTTTTTTGTGGCACATACCCAAAGAAGGTCAGAAATGTTACTAAGAGTTAAAAAGAGATAGTAGTGAACAGGAAACATAAAATGGGAAAAACCTAATCTTGAAGTAACCCAAAAGATTACAGAATGGTGTGTGTCTGTAGAAAAACAGCATCTTGTGAAAAGCAATGTTAAGGGCTTGTTTCAGTATTATTTTCAAGGGTGTTGCAATGTTTCAATATTGATCAATATTGATCATCAAACTGTGTCTCCAGGCAGAGACCTGATTAGAAAGGGCTTGTTGGTAGAGTTTGGGTGCTTGTGAGGAGTGGTTGTTGTAATACCTACATTGAACTTCATCTACAAATTTTTATGCTGACCCATTTGGTTTGCAGTGAGTTGGTTTAGGAAGTGGTCAAAGATACTGGATTTTTTTAATTTATTTTTTTCCCACTGTCAGGCTACTCTGAATGCCAGGACCTCCATTTTGGCTGCAGCAAACCCAGTTGGTGGCCGCTATGACAGATCCAAGTCCCTGAAACAAAATATCAACCTGTCAGCTCCCATCATGTCCCGCTTTGATCTCTTCTTCATCCTCGTGGATGAATGTAATGAGGTAATTTTAAGAAATTATAGAATAGTTTGTGTCAGAAGAGATCCCTGGAGGTCTTTAATCTTGCACTCGAACAGATAACTGAGAACAATTTGCCAAGACTTGACGTGATGAGTTTTGAATATCTCCAAGGATGGAGATTGTGCAGTCACTCCAGGCCCCTGCGATGTGTGACAACTCTCATGTGTTCAAAAAACAATAACTTTTATATCTAATCAGAATTTCTCATGGTTCAGTTCATGTGGGTTGCCTCTTATCCAAGAACTATTTGGTTTCATCACATCTGTGCTGACTGGTAAAGAAGTTGCTTTCCTTTCAAGCTAAACAGATGTGTCTCTTCTGGCCTCTCATACATCATGTTCTCCTGCCCTCTGACCATCTTGGTGGCCCTCTGCAATTTTGAGTGAAGCAAATCTCATGAGAGCATCTTGCTCCTGCTTTTCTGCTCTGTCTGTGCAGCTAAAAGCTAGCAGTACAAATTTGAGCATGCTCTGCTGAATACAAGGACACTGCCTTTTCATCCTGTAGTGGTTTGACCTGCAAACTTAACACCATTAGTCATTTTTACAAATGGCTGGTCACTAAGGCTGAGACTGCTGCCACCTGTCTATGTGGCATTTGCCTTGGGAACACATGAGATCCAGAGATTAATGTTGGTTGAGCCACTGTTCTGCTCAGAGTGATTATCTAATTGAGAAGGGACTGGGGAGAGAGACAGAGCAGGCTGAAAAGGAAGAAAGTTCCCACGCTGCAGAGTGCTGCTTTCTGCCTGTTCTCTGGCTAACTTGTAACCCAGGAGAGTTCCAAGAGGTTATAAATCCTAAAACTGCCTTTTGTCCCTCCTCTGCTGTGTTTCCTTGTATTAAAACCCCCCAGGGCATTCTCCTGGACCTCCTGGCAAGAGAGTTTGGCTACTGGAAAGGCTAGCTCTGCCCCGAGGGTTCCAAGTCAGCAGGGGGAATGGGAAGGAAGAATAGAGCTGTTGTTTTGCTCTTTGCTGATGCTGTGCAAGTGGTCCTGACACAGCCCCAATGTCCCAGGTGACAGATTACGCCATTGCCCGGCGCATCGTGGATCTGCATTCCAGAGTGGAGGAGTCTGTTGACCGTGTGTACTCCTTGGATGATATCCGAAGGTATCTGCTGTTTGCAAGACAGTTTAAACCAAAGGTAATTTTACTTTTTAAGTAAACTGTGAAGCAGTTGTTCTCTCTGAGGAGGTCCAAAGGAACAGTCACTCTGCAGCAGGCTTTTCTCCAGCTAACGCCAAGACACTTGGGGTAGTGTTCTCTCAAGGAAGGAGCCATGAATTCAAGTTATCACCTAGAAACAGAGCATATTTTGGAACCTGGTACTCCTAAACTTCAGAAACCCTGCCAGCCCAGCTGAGACTGTTATAGTCCATGGCAGTTCTTATCCTGTGTTTAGAACAATTGAGGGGTCACTTTATGGCCTTCTCATACCTTGCAGGCATGGGATATTCAACATAGCTGCTGCAGAGCTTTTCATATTTTATTGACTTACTGCTTAATCATTTTGTGTGTCTTTATTTTGAAAGGGTATTGTGCCTCTATTTCTTTGCTTTTTGATAAAATACAGAACATGGAAGACTGGTCTAACTAGAGATTTTTTGGGGGTCTATCCAAGTAGCAGCTTGGATGGGCTGTGTGTTGGATTTTTCATAAGTCAATAAAGAGAACAGTCTAGTAGGGATAGACATGAATTATGCCTGGAAACAAGTCAGTGGAACAGAAAAATAGAAATTATTTAAAAATCTGCTGTAAAATAATTAATGCAGCTATGTACTTACTCTAATATCATTATCATTGATAAGTGTAATCACAGCATAATGTCAACATAATCTGATTGTTATTATACTTTTGTGGAGTATGTGTATAGCATAGAGTATTTCAGATAAAAGCAGTAGCCAGTACAGCAAAGGCTGGGGACTGCCAATCTAATGCAAGAAGGAAAAGCTTTATTTCTCTGAGCACTGGAACTCGTGTCACTCTGTTTGATGCCCCACAGATATCCAAGGAGTCTGAGGACTTCATAGTGGAGCAGTACAAGCGGCTGCGGCAGCGCGATGGCTCTGGAGTGAGCAAGTCATCGTGGAGGATCACAGTGAGGCAGCTGGAGAGCATGATCCGCCTGTCTGAGGCCATGGCCCGCATGCACTGCTGTGATGAGGTATCAGGGGCTTGCTGGAAGTCATGGAAATGTGTGGCAGTTCTGCACTTGCTGTGTGACTGCAGTACTGGGTGTAGTCCAGGGTGAGGAGTCGTGGTCATACTCTGAGTCTGTAGGCCAGAAACACTGTTTTTAAGGGATGACTTGAAAAACTGAGGACAGCTGGTCCAAACAGAGAACTTTCATGATTTTGTATCACAGCTGTGTCAGCACTCTCAGCCTCCTACCTGTCAAACCATGACAGTCACCTGCTGCTGTCAGCCAGGCTGTTGGCAGTTTCTTTCCTGATCTTTCATAGTTTGTAATCTCTTGGCTCTCTTCCATTTGTGGTCTAAAAAGCTGAAGTTCACTGAAGTATTTGGACCTCCCCAAGAGTGCCTGTATGTGGGACCTGAGCTCCTGCTCACATCAACCACTGCTGAAAAGCACATTGTGTTCTGGCTGTTAACTGTACTGTGATTACTGCCCCTGTGGTGCCTGCTTTCCAACCCAGCAGGCCTTTTGAAATGTTGATTAGAGGCTATGTGACATGTGCAGGCATGGAACCTTGCTCACTGGTTGTGTAAGGACACCCTTTGGTCTTTTAAATTAAACTCAGCATATAAAGAAACAGATAGCTTTTAGCTTATGGCTCAGCTACAGATGATTTTTCCAGTTTTTGCTTTTCAGTTCTGGAGGAGAGTATCATTAATTACATCTCTCTTTCATATTGTCTCTGTTCAGACCCATTTCTTTCATGTTTCTTGCTCCACTGATCTTTCTCCCAAATGTTCTTGGCTTAGTAAAAATTTTATCGACTCCGCATGCTTGCTAAACCCTGAAAGATTAATCAGGCTGCTTTTCCCTCCATAACCTTGCATGACCTTGAAGTACTTGTGATGGGATATAATTCAACTTGCAGAGTCTTTACTGCTTAGGATTAATCAGGTGAAATGTGTAGAAAATCCCTTTGTTTCTGGAGCTGTTGGAAAACTTGAAGAGCCCCTGTGCCTATTTAATATATGTTTTTCTCAAATCTTCCTCAGGTTCACCCTAAACATGTGAAGGAAGCTTTCAGGCTTTTAAATAAGTCCATCATTAGAGTTGAGACTCCTGATGTCAATTTAGACCAAGATGATGAACAGCAAATGGAGGAGCAAGAGGACCAAGATGGAGTCAATGGTAAATTACTTACAGAGAAATTTTTCAAAGGGGAAAGTCCTTCCAGCCTTACTTGAATACCTTGATTGAGCATGTGCTTTTCTTCAGTTTCTCACCTGTTTCTCATCTAATGAGCTCTAGAAATCTGGGCTCCTGTTCTTCATGCTCTTGCTTCTTCAGCCTCCTTCAGCAACTCACCTGGTTGGTCAATGCAAGGCTTTTCAGTGGCTCAGAGAGTTAAATAGCTGAAAGATGTTGCAGCTTTAAACGTGGGTGTGTGTCCAAACAGGTGAGGCAGAAGCTCCAGCTGGGGTCAATGGAGTTGTGAATGGGATCAATGGCCATTCTGAGGATGTGAGCAAGGATGCTGCACCCAAAGCTTCCCTCAGGCTGGGCTTCTCCGAGTACCGCCGGATTTCCAATCTCCTGGTGCTGCACCTCAGGAAAGCAGAGGAAGGTAAGAGTTTCTTTCTTGCAAAGAAGGCAGACCCTGAGTTCAGGGAGAAATTGTTACTGCATCTCTTGCTGTTGTACAGGGGATTTTCACTCCTGTTGAAACGACAAACTTGTCAGGTCAGGTGTGGACCTGTGCCTGTATGACAGTTCTACATCTGGTGGTGCAAATAACGCTTCCTGGAGTTTCCAGCTCTGTTATCTTAGTCGTTTTTTGAAACCCATTAATCTGAGGAGCATGTCAGCAGAGCCAGAAGAGGATTTGTAGTACACAGTGGTTGTAACCAAGCTAGAAGAGTCTGAAGCAGTGAGAACTGGAGCAGGATCTTTAATGCATGCCAGCTACCACAGCCTGTCTTAAGCAAATGGCTGGATTCGTTCTTCAGAAGTTAAAATATTTCAGTTGCAACTGCTACATTTCACTACTCCTGCAGTGAAATGTTGCAGTTTTCTCATAGCAAATACTAAAGCTACAAAGCTTTTGGAAGGGTGTGGAGATGACAGTGTCTGTTCAAATGCTGAGTACTTGTTGAAGGATGACTCCTGTGCCTTTGTGTGAAGGTGGTTTTTCTTTAGCCCTTACTTAGAGGAAAGGTGTGTGAGTCCTTGCACCTGGTTCTTCTTGAAGCTGAAGGCTGATGGGTTTTGGAAGCCACTTGAAAGCATAGAACTGAAAGCTTCTATTTTCAATCTAATTATCTCCAATTAAACCATGACACAATACCCTCTTGTGCAAAATGTGGTGCTTTAAGAAAAAAACCCTTAAGTCTGACATTTTCTAAGCATATTAAAAATTATGTTTCTCTCTTCAGCATTGTGACTGTTAATGTGTAAACCCTTTCTCCTATGGTTTGGGTGGTAGTTTACTGCTGCTGTGTTTATGCAAATTATTTTCTCTGCAGAAGAGGATGATGCAGCACTAAAGAGGAGTGAACTTATTAATTGGTATCTGAAGGAAATCGAATCTGAAATCGAATCTGAAGAAGAACTAATAAATAAAAAGAAGATTATAGAGAGAGTCATTCACCGACTGACACATTATGTATGTATAGATGTGTGGGTAGTGAAAAAGGGTTTTAACTTGTATAGGATTGTAACTTATGTATTAAAAATGTTTCGTTATTAATAGAATATATTCCTATTTGGAGAAATTTGTTGTGTTATTCCATTATATTGACTGATGCAGTATAAATGCCTTCTTTGTTTAACACCTGTTGCAAAAAAACCCACTGAAATAAATTAGAGATGTGTGTAAGTAAAAGTTCAAAGTGCTATACTATGATGTTTTTCTGTATTTCTATAGTATTAGTTATACATTAAGATACAAAAGTACAATTAATACTTGTATTAAGTGGATAGCCTTAAGTCAGAGGGGTACAAGGGCATTTTGGAGGAAAAAGTATAACAAAATAAACTGCTTTTCACTTTTAAATACACAAAACCATTAGATTGGGAAGCACTAGGCTGAGAAGTTCCCAGAAAGGATAAAACATAGAAGTGATTTCCACTGAATGCTGCTGTTACCAACATGTTAGAGGGAGTTCCCAATTAAAAGGGTTAAATAATTAATAGGAAATCCTACCAATATAAAAATGCCTTTCAAAGAGTACAAACAAACCCCTCTGCCCTTGCTTTAACACAAATCTGTCTGTTTCAGGACCACATTCTGATCGAACTGTCCCAGTCAGGACTGAAAGGATCCAGAGAAGAGGAGACTTTTGATGATGATCCATACCTGGTTGTCAACCCAAACTATCTGCTGGAGGACTGAGGGCTGACACTGGCATTAGAGAGCTGCCTGGTTACAAGTTGGAAAATGCATTCTTTTCCTGCAGGGGTTGCTGTATGGCTAATTCCTTAAATTCCTATGGCTGTGCCACAGTGTGGTCAGTAATATGGGATTTCTTATTTACACTGAGCATAGCTGGAAAGCTTTTAAAGACATAACAAACATGTGTTAGTTCCACTGTTAGCTCTGAATTTCAGTGCCACCATCTGGCTGCAGAGGAGAATCATCCAATAGCTTTTTTTTTCATCATCAAGCTGCATAGATGTTTCTGTTTTAAATAAGATTAATTTTACATTGTTCTTCTTTAGTAGACATTTTATGCTATAGGTTTTTATTGTTTTTCTTATTAACATAAATAAAAGCTCTTTAAATGTTTGGGTTTATTGTGACTCACATGTAAGATGACTGTTTTCTATGCCTGTAATTTGGGACTTAAAAAAAAAATAGGGATCTAAACGTTTCATGTCTTAAGGAAGACCAAATTTCCTGGATGACAGATGCTCTTTTTTAAGAAGTTTTTTTTTAACTTCCTGTAATGGACAATGAGAAACTGATTGCTTCTCTTCCTTTTTAGATGGACTAAAGATGTGCAGGCTCCTGCTGCGTATGTAAAGTAGAAAGATGCAAATAGGCAAGCCCCAAAGCAAGGCTTTAACTCAGCAGGGCAGAAACCCCAACCTTGATGAATGTCTTGACTTGTAAGTGAATTGAAAACTGCCACCATTCATGAGGGATTTTTAAGGCTGTATTTGTAAACCTGTTCATAGATCTTTCTATAAGAAAACTTCACCTGAATTTCTGTTCTCAATTTTTTACTGTAAACCATGGGATTATTAAATAATCTGTTAAGAATTAAAAATACCTGAATATTTCTTGTTGACTGGATACCAGCACCTAAGAAGCATTTGTAATGCATGAAAAATATCAGTGTCACATATTTTATTTAGAAATAGTGTGAAATAACTTTTCAGAAGGAGGCTCAGAAATGGAGCTGGTTTGTAAGACAGTATTTTTCTCCTGTTAGTCTCTCCCAGCTTTGGAGAGTTAGGCTTTGGTCTAATTAAGCATATAATTAAAAATAACAGTTCTATTTAAGGAGTGGAGGGAATAATAAATATTCAACACTCTATAAATCATAGTCTAACACTACCCCATCACTGGGCACTAACTCCAGCAGCAGTAACTTCTCCACTCATTTCTTTTGTAGACCACATCTTGGTAGATTCTATATTTCATTAAAAATAGCTACCCACCTGCAACAACACTTTCATGTCATTCTGTATTGTTCCTTTACTTTCAAAGTAATGATAGGAAAATGTTTGGCCTTCCTTATGTGTTTCCTCCTCCTCTCCTTTCATTTTTTTTTTTTGTGAAAATAAATACTCTTCATGTAGGAGAAGGTATTTTTTTCTGCTTCTTTCCCCAGTTCTGTAGGCTGAGAGGGATTTTCTGAGTTAATGCAGCTTTGCTGGAAAGCAAGCACCAGGTGGTGCTGTAAAGTTAATGTTTAAACTTGCTATTCAGCATCAGATTGGAGGGAATTTGTTCAGAGTACTCAGCACAATGTTAGAGCGAGCTCTTCAGGGCTTCTCAAAAAAAAAAAATTATCTGGGAGTCAAATAGGGTCAAAGTACCCAGATTACAACCACTGTCTAAGGTTTAAGTAACAGCAAATGTTGAGGGATGTCTTCTGCTGTAACTTAGAGATAATACTGCTTGACAGTAATAACTTGCCCAGGTGATTGCAGGTATGCTGAAAAAAAAATTCTGGTTATTAAAGGAAATGAAATCTGAGATAGACCCAACATTTCATAGGTATGTAGAGTTTTGTGTTTAGTTGGTTTAAAAATGTTCTCAGCTCTTCAGTTTTGCTGTATTGGAATGCAGAAGAACTGAGTTAGCTCTGTCCTTCAGCATTTCAGGTGGGTGACCTGAGTGTGTCTGCCCTGCTGGGAGAGCAGTGTTTTCAGGGCTGAAGGACAGGGTGCTTTGGAAAGCAAAGAAATGACACTCAGATTCCTGGATGTTACTGGGCAGGAGGAAGCACTCTGTTGCTGCTGTCTGAATTCACATCAGAGTCACTTTAACAGCTGGATGAGGTGCCACATCTCAGATTTCCTTTTTCCACCCAGGATTAGAGCACAAATGTGCCCCCTGCATGCCCTGTGCAGATAACACTGCTTTTGTTGGTGTTTGCATCCAGAGCCGTGCTGGCATTCTTCTACAGCTGAAAAAGGCCAAAAGGAGAGGGAAGGTTTATCTACTTATTTCATCTTCCTCTAAATGGGAGACAATATTAGCAAACGTCAACTGATATTTAAACTTAAAGGGAAACATGAGCATCTCTGAGAATGTTTTCACATGACCTTTCTCCAGCTGACCGAAAGTGGTTTTTGTGTTCATATAGCTGTCTGTTTATCTACTGAGTGAAGGTCTTATTCCAGTGTCAGCTAGTTCAGAGAACATTTATGGAACAGATAATTTCAGTTAAATATTACTTCTACTGCTATATAAATAATGTGGAATGATTGCTTCTGAAGCAAGGTTCTGAAATGGACCTGATTTGTAAGACAGTCATCTTCTTTCTGTTGATTTCTCTCAGCCTTGGGATAGATGAGGAATTTGCTGGGAATTTTATCACCATTGCTGGGCCTCTGCCCAGTGAGCTGGCAGAGAGATTGGGCCTGCAGGACCAGCAGGGCCGTGCCGTGGCTGGAGCTCAGGGGGAGCTGTGCCCGCCAGATCTCGTGGCTTTCGAGCTGCCCCAGTACTTCTTGCAGCTCCGTGAGCTGGGGGTGACACACTACAAGCTGCTCCTGCCGTGGGCACGGGTTCTTCCCCAGGGGAATGCCACGCAGGTGGACTGGGCACAGGTGTGGTGCCAGCGGCAGCTGCTGGAGGCCCTGGCTGCTGCAGGGCTCAGGGCCCTGCTGGTTCTGCACCGCGGCCACGTCCCCGGCGCCGTGACTGCGCAGGCCGGCGGGAGAGGAGCCACGGCTTTTGCCAAGCTTTTTGTGGAGTATGCAGCTTTCAGCTTCCATACCTTTGGGGACCTGGTGGATGTGTGGGTCTCCTTCAGTGACCTGCCAGAGGTCCTTCAAAGCCTGCCCTACGCTGAGCCCCAGGAACGAGTCCAGGCCGTGGCTGCTGCTCACGAAGGGTTTTACAGCGCGCTCCATGAGAAAATCTCACTGGCAGGTAAGGAGAGCAGGGTTTTTCAGTATGACTCACTAATACTTTGTGATGGCATTAAATGGCAACTGCTACATGCAGTTCTATGCAGATATTTTTGTGTGCCTCTTCCTGACCCACAGAGGAGAGACTAAAACCTTTCTGAAATGTACCTGAAACCGAGAAAAAACAAGGTGCAAGAAGTCTCCTATGCAATAATGACTGTGAGGAAGTCTGCAATGTCCTTTGTTTGACTTCCCTTGTTGCAGACACTGGGGTTTACAGTAATTAAATCCCAAATCTACCTGTGTAACACAGAGCAACAGAATTTCACCTCTTCCATGACAGGTACCTGGGATTTTCCAAGCAGATATCACCTTGGGTCTGCCTTCTTTGGCCTTGGAATTTTTCTGTTCCAGACAGACAACCAGTACAGCTGGCTGAGTCACCATTTCTCTGCCCAAATTTTTAATTAGTTAATTAATTTTTAATTCTTGCATTTGTCTGGAATACTTCATTGTACAGTTCACACTATTCGGTGATTGCCCTTTAAAGTTGCCCATCTTCCCTCCTGGCTGTCTTGGCCTTCCAAGTTCCTCTCACTCCAGCATCTCAGAAACTTTCAGCATAGAACTGGTTAAAAAAAAAAAAGCAAAATTGTAGAACCATCATAAAGGTGTAAAAATTAACAAATATATTACTTATAATTATGCAGGGATTGGAAGGACATTTTATTGACAAAAGCCCCTTCAGTGGTGCCTTTGAATTTCTACCTTCTTCAGCTCTCCATTGAAATCACAGTGGATATTCTGAAATCAGCTACCAGGAACACTGTCTGGTGTTCCATAGCTTCAACAATTCAAAACTGGTTTTTAAAATAACTGCAGTAATCTGAAATTTTTATTTGTCCTTAATATGTTACTAACTGACTGCCTCTTCCTTTTTCAAGGTGGAAAGCTGTCCATTGCTTTGGGAATGGGTCATGTCTTGGACAGTGCTTCATCAGAATTGCTTTCAGTTTCTCTTCAGGTAACACCTTAAGGAAATATTTCCAAAATTGTATGAATTTGCCTTGATTTAGCTTTGGTTTCACATATGAGATCAAATGACTTGTTGCAAGTTAAATAAGATTTTAACAGGTTGACCAGTTTGGTAAGCTTTAATTATTTGATTGGTCTGATTATGTAAAACTGCAAATTTAAAAATTATTTCAGTATCCTTTTTTGGCTGGTAAGCACTGATTAAGCTTCATGGAGACAAATTTGCTCTCATAATTGGCAATGTTAGCATTACACTTGCTAAATTACAAGGTGTCTCCAAAAAGTGTACCTGTTACCATTTTCTCTGCAAGTGTACTGAATGCACTAACAAAGATATTGATACATTATCCTAATCAGCTGCTATTTTAAATATCTGCTGATTATGTTAAAACCCAGACTGAGCTGTGCTGAAAGTGATGTAGTTGCAACAGAAATGGCACAACACAAGGAGAATGTAATCTCTGCAAAGGCAATGGCATCCTTTCATAAAGATCCAGTTCCCTGCTCATAGCTGCCCTCTCCCAGAGGATGTTGATGTGGGTTATAATGTACATGACAGAGCAGGGGTTTTTGCTGTATCCATAATCCTTCAAAACTTAGAACCAAGTGAGCAATGTTGTAGGTGTGACATTGCAAGGATTTAAGCAAGGTGTGGTTTGTAGGGGAAGCAAACAGGTTGTTTGAGATGAGCTAAGAAAGAACCTTGGACTGAAAAACAAACTGAAACCTTGTCAGTTTTCTTCCAGCTTCATCAGCTGGTTTAACAAGAGAATGCAATCTGTTCCCTTGAGTTTGATTAATTCTAGGGAGATAACATTTGTGGTATGGAATGATTAAAGATTTCTGAAGTGGACTTTCAACCAAGAGTTTTGATAAGGCCTACCTGAACCACATGGTTATAAAGGTTTCTCTGATAAACTGTAAACAGAAATTAAGAAATTGCCTGTGGATCATAAATATCCAATTCATAAAATGGAATTTAATTTAGTTGTTTAAATTGCACTTAGAAGGAGACATGATTGCTATATTGTCCAGGGCTCTCATACAGCTGAATGGCTTCTTATTTCAGCAATATATCTTTATTAAACCTTACACAGTTTTATGTATTTTTAAGGTAATACTTAAAAAAACCCTCCATTTTTCTCCAGCATGATTATTTTCCTTTTCTTCTTTCCAGGATTCAGTAGACTTTGTGTCTGTTAACCTTCAGTACCATTGTGGAAATAAAGCAGATTTGTACAAGAAATTGAGTGAATTCCAGGTAACGTTATGCACAGGGTTAAAATAATAGCAGCAAACAACAGACCATAAATAGGAGCAGAATTTCATGTGCTGTGATGCGTGTCTAAAGAGTTCTGATTTTCTGTGAAAGCTCAGGGAGCAGCTGCAAAGTGCTCATTTCTCTGTTGCTATTCTGAATTAAAAGCTGTTGTTGGAAAATGCTGGAAAGGATCATCTGGTCAGTGCTTATTATTGGTGCATTAACAGCTGGAATGGCAGAGTTGTTTTGTGTGGCACTGAAAAACCTTCTCTCTCTCATGTTAAGTGTTTGATAAGCTGTTAGGCCAATACCTGAGTACTGAAAGGTGTTAAACTCTAGCATGAGCTCTACATCAGTGCTACCAAACTTCACATTCCTCATCAGCACAGGCTGTGCTAGAATTGTTACTGAGGATGAGTTTATTAAAGGATTGGATCTCATGGCAGCACCAACATCAGTGGTGCTGTAGGCTGGTACCTCTTACAATGTATGTTAAACCTCTGGTAGTGAACTACATTCTTAAAATTCATAAGCAAAGAATCATCCAACATCTGGGTAGGTGGATAAGGAGCTGCCTATGTAAAATGCAAAAAAGGCCAAGAACCTGGTTTTACTGGCTGGCTAATGCTTCTTTTCATACTAATCTGATTTGTGGTTTGCAGGGTGTCTGGAAGGACAAAGACATCTTGGTTTTTAGTCTAAAGGTCCTTGACTGTGCTTCCATGGAAGAGGATCCTTCCATAGCAGTAACTTCCATTGCCACAGGTGAGGGATTTTTGAAGAAGGAGTGTTTTTTAGTTAAGATCTGCATGATAACTTACAGAGGAAATTCAAAATCATCCAATCTAGGCTGCTGCTATTAGATGAAATAGTGTAAAGGTTTTTGTAGTATTCTTGGAAAATTAAGAATGGATGGTGAATGTTGAGGGAGGGGAAGCAGGAAATCTTTCCCAAATCTTTTCATGATTTCATCAGCCTCAAATTGCAGAAGGGGAGGTTTAGGTTGGATATCAGAAAAAAATTCTTCCAAGATATAATGGTTTGTTACAGATAGTGTCATTCAATCCATGGCATCTAAGACTGCATCCATCACTTACCATTTGTGTTTGTTTTCAGCTATCCATAAAGAAGCAGCATATATGATTGGGTGTGATGTTAATGAGTTCTTGGACTACTTATCTCATGATTTAAGGTACTATAAAAAATACTGTAACATCATACAATACTATAAAAAGATATGGTAATAAAACAGTGTCCTCTAGAAACCTATGTTCAGGGAGAGACAAGACATTTTAGTGGTAGAGTCTGCTCTTAGTTGCTGAAAGGGCTGCAAAGGGCTGTTTTTCTGCTGAGCCCAGTCTGTTCCAATTACTTGCAATCCTCTGTCCTACTGCTAATCCTACAATGTAATCCTCTTCCACTCTCTCATCCTTGGTTACCCAAATTGCACCTTCAAGCCAATAGTAACAAGTACATTTTTCAAGCCTTCTGCTTTTTTCAGGAGCAAAATGGTTATAAGTAAATAAATCCAATAGAGACTTTCCTAGGGGAGAAAGCCAATTGAGCTTATGGAAATGTGGGAGATGTCATTGTGTAGGGAGAAGCTAAGGATTACAGTAGCAGGAAACTCATGAAGCAGTTGTAGCATGGGAAATTGCTGCTCACTGCAAGGATTTTGTTTGCACCTCTGACCTAACTAATGAATTATGAGATGCTCCATGCAAAGAGCTGCTGTCCACCTTCATGTCCCAGCTGGGAGAGAGCAGTGTTTTATCAGATGTCAGAGGAACAGTATGTTGCTTATGTGACCTGAATGGGAAGCAAACTTCCTTTATACTCACTCTGCATGTTTTATGGCATCAGCATCCACCTTGGAGATTTTAACTTCTATTTATTATACTTCCAGTGACACAAATACTCTACAGGAAAACCCACATGCTGTTCTTGCCCCTCAGTCCTCCTATCAAACAGTCTGGGAAATGTTTGCTGAACAGTCTGAATCGGAGAGGGATTCTTTCCTGCAAGATGTTTTCCCAAGTGGCTTCCTCTGGGGCATATCCACAGGTGCCTTTAACATCGAAGGAGCTTGGGCAGAGGATGGGAAAGGAGAGAGCATCTGGGACCAGTTTGGGCACGGGGGCCATGTCCACATGAACCAAACAGCAGACGTGGCATGTGACAGCTACTATAAAACCAGCTATGACATTTACCTGCTTAGGGGTCTTCACCCCCAACTGTACAAATTTTCTGTATCCTGGTCTAGAATTTTCCCTGCTGGCACCAACAAGAACATCAATTCCAAAGGAGTTGATTATTACAACCACTTAATTGACCACTTGTTGGACTCTGACATTGAG
The DNA here is from genome assembly GCA_013397245.1 of Thryothorus ludovicianus. Taxonomy (NCBI): domain Eukaryota; kingdom Metazoa; phylum Chordata; class Aves; order Passeriformes; family Certhiidae; genus Thryothorus; species Thryothorus ludovicianus. The sequence continues at coordinate 251,829 of VZTB01004928.1, read as the reverse complement.
CCCATGGTGACTTTGTTCCACTGGGACCTGCCCCAAGCTCTGCAGGCTCTTGGTGGCTGGCAGAATGAAAGTATCATAGATGCTTTTGTGAGCTATGCAGACTTCTGCTTTTCCACGTTTGGGGATCGGGTCAAGCTCTGGGTTACCTTCCACGAGCCCTGGGTTATCAGCTCTGCTGGCTATGGCACCGGAGAGCATCCTCCAGGAATCACTGACCCAGGAGCAGCATCTTACAAGGTAGGGGCACAGGAATAATTAGGATCCTGCAGCTAATCTTGTTGGGTTGTTTTCCGTGATGGTTCTGTGCTTTTACTATGTTCAAACCTACTGTGGCCTCTGAGACAACTGTTTGCTTGCTGGATTTATGATACTTGTTAAAAATGGGTTAGTTAACAGAAGCCAGGTGTCGTTATTTTATTTTTCTATTCTGAAAGCTGATGTGGATAGTCAGATTCTTTTGCTTATTCCAAAACTGCACGCTTTGTCTATCATTATTTGTTTTGTCAAGGTGTTTTCTTTTGGATGGAGAAGACACTTTCACATGGCAATAAACCCAATGCTTGAGAGTTTTTGTGCAATGCAGTGTGACACATTTTCCTCTGCTTTCTGCTTCCAGGTTGCTCACACAATTCTCAAGGCTCATGCCAAGGTCTGGCACCTGTATAATGACAAATACCGTTCTCAGCAACTGGGAAAGGTGGGGCTGGTGCTGAACTCAGACTGGGCTGAGCCCAAGACTCCATCCAGCTCCGAGGATGTGAGGGCATCTGAGAGGTACCTGCAGTTCATGCTTGGCTGGTTTGCTCACCCCATATTTGTTAATGGTGATTACCCAGATATCCTGAAGGCTCAGATCCAGGAAGTGAACCAGCAGTGCTCCACCACAGTTGCACAGCTGCCTGTGTTTACAGAGGAGGAGAAGTCCTTGGTGAAAGGGACTGCAGATTTCTTTGGCCTTTCCCATTACACCTCCCGCCTGGTCAGCGCCGGGACTCACGCGATGTGCACACCAGGCTACGAGAGCATTGGCAACTTCTCCTTGCATGTAGATCCTTCCTGGCCACAGGCTGCCTCCTCCTGGATCCGTGTGGTCCCTTGGGGATTAAGAAGGCTGCTGAAGTTTGTATCCCAGGAATATACAGGGTCAAAGATCCCAATATACATAGCAGGGAATGGTGTGCCCACAGGAGACACTGGGGATCTTCTCAATGACACTCAGCGAGTGGATTATTTCCGCCAGTACATCGATGAGGCCCTCAAAGGTATGGAGAAATCAAATCTAATTGATTTTTTTATTATTTTTTTTAGTCATGACAGTTTACTCTAGCCCTTCCACAGTGGTTAACTTTAAAACATCACCACTTGCACAGTGGTGTGAGGTCAGCTGCCTGTTGTGTAAGTACCAGGTGTGATTTTATATACCTAAACCTATCTGGTGTCCAGATATGGAGCTCTCCATTCTCTTTAGATATTGGAATGCGGTTTTTTTATATGGACTAATGTAGCCTGGACTCTAAGGCCAGTCCTTCTGTGAGAGCACTGTTCATACACTCTAGTTTATTGATGACTGGCTGCAGGCTTTTGCCTGTAGACCTCTCATAAATTTGAGCTGAACTGCCTTTACCAATTAATCAGATCTAACTGGCAGTAACCACTTAAGACTGGAAATATCTTCCTAAAATTTCGACCTCAATCATTTTGAGAATGTTTAAGTTATGCTTGTAGAATGTTCAACTTATGCTTGTATCTTTGCAAGATGTGTATCTTTTGACATAAAAATAGTGTTAGTGGCAAGTTCTGGACAAACATAGAGAGCTGAGATTTCAAATAGAGTTTTGACTGATGTTCTCCAGGTAGACTAAACAATACTGTCAGGAAAACATTAAATATGCTGTATTAAATATGTTGGTGATCAGTGTGTACAGCATTTGATCTGCTTGACCTAGATCTCAACATACTGCTAGAAGTGTTGAAAGAGCTACAGAAAACACAATTTAACATTGCTGTTATGCCTCAGCAGAAGTAAAAAGGATAGATTGCACATGGGAATGAACTTTTTTTTGAATAAGAGAGATTTAGTGCTTTTTTTTGTTAGCAGTGTGAGGAGGGATGCTGAACCTGCCTCTGCTGGTATTCTGCTAAAAGAAGCTCTGCTGTGCTCAGGGAATATAGGCAGGCACTAAATACCTGCAATGTTTCTGTTTAATTACAGCATTAAATCTAAAAGTGCACCATATGCCTAAATTGATGAAATCTGCTTGGAAACAAGAACACAGGGGAAAGGATACCAGTGGCACAAGTGTCCTGGACTCAGATACCTCTTGCCTAATACTTCTTTTCTTATGCATTTCTGTCACTAAGCATTTCACCAGCTCCTGTTACAGTGCTGACTGCTTTTCCTGCCGGATACCCTTTATCGTTTGGGAAGTTTTTTAGCCTTTAAAACCATTTGTAAGTGGTTTGGCTTGTCACACGTGTCCTTGGCTGTGGTGTTTCTGTTGTGTTCAGGTGGGTCATTGAGTGTCTCGTTGTTTCTGTGGCAGCGGTGAAACTGGATGCCGTTGATGTCCGGTCCTACATTGCTCGATCTCTGCTTGATGGCTTTGAAGGCCCAGTGGGATACAGCCTAAAATTTGGGCTGCATCATGTGAACTTTGAAGATAGCAACAGACCAAGGACTCCCAAGGCCTCTGCTTACTTCTATTCTAGTGTTATTGAAAACAATGGCTTTCCATCTCAAGCCTTGAGAAGATCTGCACCAGTGCTGTTGGACCGACCTGTGCCATCAAAGCTGCCAAATTTACCAGCATCAGAAGTTCCCTCCAAGGCAAAGGTTGTCTGGCAGAAGTTTTCATCCCAGACTGCTTTTGAAAGAGACATGTATTTTTATGGGACATTCCCAGAGGATTTTACATGGGGTGTGTCTTCCTCTGCCTACCAGATAGAGGGAGGTTGGAATGCTGATGGCAAAGGACCCAGCATTTGGGATAACTTCACCCATGTCCCAGGGAATGTAAACAATAATGATACTGGAGATATAGCTTGTGATAGCTACAACAAGGTCGAGGAGGATCTTTACATGCTGAGAGCCTTAGGGGTAAAGAACTATCGTTTTTCCTTGTCCTGGCCTCGAATTTTCCCCACTGGAAGAAACAACTCAATCAACAGCCATGGAGTCGCATACTACAACCGTCTCATTGATGGCCTGATTGCAAACAACATCACTCCAATTGTCACTCTCTACCACTGGGACCTACCACAAGCTCTCCAGGACATCGGTGGCTGGGAGAGCAATGAGATGATTGACTTGTTTAACAGCTTTGCAGACTTCTGTTTCCAGACCTTTGGGGACAGGGTGAAGTTCTGGAATACATTCAATGAACCCAACATCATTGCCTGGCTGGGCTACGGCGAGGGGTTGTTCCCACCCAATGTCAAGAACCCTGGCAGTGCTCCCTACAAGGTTGCCCACATTTTTCTGAAAGCTCACGCCAGGGTCTACCACACCTACGATGACAAATACAGAGCGAGCCAGGGAGGGGTCATTTCCCTGTGCCTCTTCATTAGCTGGGCTGAGCCAAAGACACCAAGCGACCCCAGGGACATTGAAGCTGCTGACAGGTACCTGCAGTTCTTGGTGGGTTGGTTTGCACACCCGATTTTCAAAAACGGGGACTACCCCGAGGTCATGAAGTGGAAAGTTGGGAACAGGAGCGAGCTCCAGAACCTGCTGGAGTCGCGCCTGCCGGTCTTAACAGCAGAGGAGCAGGAATACATCCGGGGCACAGCAGATGTCTTCTGCTTCAACACATACTCCTCCAAAATTGTAAGCCATTCAACAACACGCCTGAGGCCCTTCTCTTATGAGTATGACAAGGAAGTTTCAGTAACAGTTGACAGCTCCTGGCCTTCCTCAGCTCTCACTGACCATCGGGCTGTGGCCTGGGGTATGAGGAGGCTACTGAACTGGATCAAAGAGGAATATGGAAACCCCCCAATATATGTCATTGAGAATGGTGTGGGGAGAAAGGCCAAATCAGATGTTGATGACAATGCCAGGATATTCTACTACAAAACATACATTGATGAAGCTTTAAAAGGTATCAGAATTTGCTTTTGTTCTGTTGGTGTTGTGTGTCTCCTGTCTAGATTTCTAGTTACTTAACTCCTCTGAAGAGTACTTTTTAAAAGTGATTGATATCAGCCTTTCAATAGTCTGAACACAATATAAACATTATCTCCTTTGCATGGCTCTACATTTTTCCCTCCAACTATGAATATTCTCTCAATGATCTTAGTTGACCAGATTTCACCTGTATGAAACGAGGAGCCTGTATGTGCTTGCATGTGGATTCCTTAGGGTTCATTTAATGTGTGATTATGCCACTGATGCTCCTCCATTTTTTTCCTGGTCTTTCAGCTTACAAGGTAGATGGTGTTAATCTGAAAGGATACAACGCTTGGTCTCTGATGGATAACTTTGAATGGGTGGATGGTTATGATCCAAGATTTGGACTGCACCAGATTGATTTTGACAACCCCAACAGGCCGCGAACGCCAAAGCGCTCTGCTGTCTACTACGCAGAAATCATCCGCAATAACGGCATCCCACAGCCCAAGGAGGATGAATTTCTGTATGGAGAGTTTCCAGAGAACTTCTTGTGGAGTGTAGCAACTGCAGCTTACCAGGTCAGGAAACTGAGATGGACTCCTGAAGTATCTCTGGACAGTTAATTCGTTTTGTGGCACCACAAAGAATAAAAGGCTAAATTCTTTGCTAGGCCAAGACCTAAATTTGGGTTTGTTAATGATCCTTCCCCCATTTTCAATTACAGATTGAGGGAGGATGGAGAGCAGATGGGAAAGGACTTAGCATTTGGGACAAATATTCCCACACTCCCTTGAGAATTGGCAACGATGCGACTGGAGATGTAGCTTGTGACAGCTACCACAGGATTGAGGAGGATGTGGAAATGCTGAAAAGCCTCAACGTGTCTCACTATCGCTTTTCAGTCTCCTGGTCCCGTGTTCTCCCAGATGGGACCACCAGGTACATCAATGAAAAGGGACTGAACTACTATGAAAGGCTGATTGATGCCCTTCTGGCAGCCAACATTAAGCCTCAGGTAACTACACCCAGTAACTTTCAGGTGACTTCAAAATAGCAAACCCCAAATCTGATGCTCAGAGCAATGTGTGTTTTTCCATCCATACCCTCCACAAAGAAACTGTTTTTCATGGCTTTTCATTTCATTTTGTGAAGAAACGTGGGGTATTGCATAAGCAAATGAACTTGGAATGTAGGGATATGTTGAAATTACTGCATGGAAAGACCACAGTAAACCTATTGGTGGCTGTTTCCAATTGCCTTCTTGTCCCTTTACCTTGGAAATAGTTTCCACAGGGACCTATCCCGGGATCTTTCAGACACTAAAGTGAGACTGACTAGTGTAGCTCCCAGGATCTTCTTTTTTGCCTTTCTTGGAGATGGATGTAACTTTATTCTTTTCCTGGGAGTCAGGGAGCTCCACTGGTCAGTGTTATTTGTCACATACAATGGACAGTGACCTCACCCCTGCATCAATCAACTCTTTCAGCACTACTGAGTGACTCTGAGCTGTCCTCATACCCCTGCACCAGCCCAGACAGGTGTTCTAGTGGATTGTATTTCACCTGAGAGTCAGTGCAGGTGCAGCACTTCTTCACTGATGAGTTCTTACTGTCACAAGGTGGTTTTTGGTAAAAGCTTCATCTTCACTATTAGGCAGTCCCTAAAGAAACTGGTAAAAATGTATTTCATTGATTGCATGAGTGGTCACTACAACATCAAACTATGTTAGGAACAGGTAACTGCAGATCAAAGCACAGTTTATGTGGTCATAAATGAATGTGAATTATTGTCAGAGTCACTGGTTGAGTCCTTTGTCCTCCTGTCTTTCCCCACAGGTAACTCTCTATCACTGGGACCTCCCACAGGCGCTGCAGGACGTTGGTGGGTGGGAGAATGATATCATAGTTCAGAGGTTTAAGGAATATGCTGAGGTCCTTTTCCAGAGGCTGGGGGATAAAGTGAAATTTTGGATAACCCTCAATGAACCCTACAACACTGCCTATCTTGGCTATGGCGTTGGCACAGCTGCTCCAGGTAAGACTGCTGGGCACAACCTCAGAGCCCTCGTGGCACTGCCAGCACAATTGTTTTGTGCTGCAGCAGAGTAGTTCCTTGGGGCTTGCAAAGGCAGAACAAGATAAATGGCATGCTGTGGATAGATGGGACTTGGATTACTGTGGTGTGGTGAACAGGTCCTCCTTTACTCTGCCTGTCACCTCCAAGTGCAGATGACACTTGCTGCCTGGAGCAGACCTGATTTCCAGACCAGCTCCAGGGACTGTGGAGAACAGTTGGGGCTGAAGGAAGACCCAGCTCAGCAGCAGGGTCAGAACCAAGAGAAGAGGGGTTGTGAACACACAGATTCTGCTTTCCAAAGTGGCAGCAGCAGCTGTTGCCAGGGCTGGCAGTCCTTGTCCCACTCCAGGGGGAGGAGGGGGCAGTGCAGAGTCCTCCTTGCACAGCCTTTCCATGGCAGCTGCTCCTTCAGCTGCCTCTGCCTAGCGCTGATTCCAGCCCGGGGCTGGGCTTGGGGCACCAGGTGTTGCACATTCACTCCTTTAGCAGGGGCAGTTCTGAGTGCCCTGGGGTTGTGTTAACCTGGGAAGCAGCCAGGAGAGGGCTGGGAGGTGCTGCTCCACTGCTGTCCCTGTCCCTGCAGGCATCTCGGTCCGGCCCGGGCGCGCTCCCTACGTGGTGGGACACAACCTGATCAAGGCACACGCAGAGGTCTGGCACCTCTACAACGAGACCTACCGGGCCAAGCAGGGAGGGCTCATCTCCATCACCATCAACTCTGACTGGGCAGAGCCACGCAACCCACACAAGCAGGAGGATGTGGAGGCTGCCAGACGATTCATGCAGGTACAGAGACCCCTGGTCACAGCTCTCCCTGCTGCTCCAGGGGACACCCCCTCTGCATGTGCTGGGTGTGCCCAGAACCCAGGTCAGCATCTCACTGAAATAAAAGGGTGAGGCAGAGGCATCATTGCAAGGAAATGTATCCCCCTCTTATGGGGGCTGTTCAAGAATGCAACAGAAATGAGAACAAAATATGATTGCAGTGAGAAAAGCTTATTGAATTTACTGCTGTTATATGGGCATCCCTTTGTATCTGTGTGCCTGTTATAAATTCAGGTATCACCTATGAATCACATGACAGGGGAATGGCTAAATCCCATGGTTTGATAGATGATTTATCCTCCCTTATTTCCTGGTTTAGTTTTTTCTAGGTTGGTTTGCTCACCCCATTTTCAAAAATGGTGATTATAGTGAAGTGATGAAAAGAAGGATTCGGGAACGAAGCCTGGCTCAGGGCCTGAGCAAGTCCAGGTAAGAGCCCAGGCACCTGCTTTTGTTTCACTGGCTGTGCTGAAATGTGCTTTTCTTATAGAAATGATACATTTCAATTATTCTATTCCAATGTTACTGTAAAAAAGCTTATTGTATCCTCATAGAAAAATTCTAGTGTATGTTTTCAGAGAATCACAGAAAGGTTTGTGTTGGAAGGGACCTTAAAGATCACTTAGTTCCAATCTAGGCAGGGGGCTTTGCCTATTCCCTGTCTTTACCTTTCTTGCAAACTAAATTGACTAATATATCTTTGGGGTAATAAATTGTCAACTCAGTGACACAGTAACTGCCCTGCATTAGCCACAGTACTTTACCTGATGCCTGTGGTAAATTTGTTATAACTTTTCTTAAAACCATGTACTAAAATCTTTGGTCCCTCAGTTACATTTCTTATTTTCCATTCCCAGTTTCTCTCCTCGTGCTTGTGGTGCTGGTACCAGGAACCCCAGCATTACCCATGGAGTGTGTGCAAAGTGTATTCTCTGTTTTCTCTTGCAGACTTCCAGAATTTACTGAAAGTGAAAAACAAAGGATTAAAGGCACATATGACTACTTTGGTCTAAATCATTACACCACGGTTTTAACATACAACCTAAACTATCCTAAGGGTGTTAAGTCATATGACTCTGATAGGTAAGAGATGAATGTAAATTATTGCTCAAGTAAGATCTGCACACCTGGAGCCTGGGTTAACTGATAATTGTAAACTTACAGCAAATAAAGCTGTGAGATAGATAGGTGCTTTAAGCTGTTATAAACCAATACTAGGGATAATACAACTGAGCAGTACCTGAGGTGCTGTTATTTTCACAAAAGTCCAGCAGCAACCTTTTTCTTACACATGAGGTGATAAACAGTATTTATCATATTTCCTGCCTCCAGTCTGCAGTTCAAACTGTGAGGTGTTATCCTGGTTTATGGATACTGATCCATTTGCTGTTAAACAGGTTTAGATCCCTCACTGCACTGGATAAATGCAAGTTCAAAGCCTAAACAGCTAAATCACTTCATGATTAAGTATAGATTAAGTCAAGATTTTTTTATTTAGATAATAATTTCATTCCTCAACTTCAAAAAGTAAACAATAGGCGCTTAGTAGTTTTTCTAATGAGAATTCAGGTAATGGTGGGAACACAGGTATGGGTGAAATTGTCTTCTTTCCAAAATGTTTCCACAGGGAATAGATGTAATTGTTATAACTTTCCATTGCTGCTACATCCCAGCCCCTTATAGTTTAACCCTGTAGGACAGTGGGCTTTTTACATTCCTGCATGTAATGTAAAGGGCAATTTTGTGTGCTCAAGCACTGCATTATGCCTTGAAAAGTAGAAATGGCATTGTGGTATACAAAGGTTTGGAACCAACATCAGCATCATCAGCCACATTTACAGAGTGTTATTGTAAATCAGAGCATGAGAAGTGTTTTTTAGGCTCGTGAGCACCAGCAGCCCTGGGCACAGAGGTGCCTGGCACGTGGGACTGGCCCTGAGCAGTGTCCTCCTCCACAGGGGTGTAGCCACAGTGACCGACCGCAGCTGGCTGCGCTCTGGTTCCCTCTGGCTGAAGGTGACACCCTTTGGATTCAGGAAGATCCTCAGGTGGATCAAGGATGAGTACAACAACCCCCCCATTTATGTGACCGAAAATGGGGTCTCAGAAAGGGGAGCCTTTCAATTCAATGACACGTGGAGAATGCATTACTATCGGACCTACATTAATGAGGCACTGAAAGGTAAGAGTGATTGTTGACATCTGGTCATCCAAAGCTCTAGAGAGCAGCAGACTGATGTGTATAGAGCAAGTTGTAAAGAGCTGAAAGACCACTGCCATTGCATTTGCAAACTACAGTTACATGGGCTTACTGAATCCACTCCCAAGAGCCTTTGGGTTTACCAAAAACTGCCCCTGGATAGTCACAAATGTGCCAGGAAAGATGATCTAAAGGAAGAACAAACCCTGGGTTTACTGGGGTAACCTGCAGGTACCTTGATTTGGTGCACCTGGTGAGAGAAGGTATTACTACCTGATAAACTTCTAAACTCCTTCCAGTCTGACTACTGCTGTGTCTAAAAAGGCATCTTTTTCAAACACAACAGTAAAAACCCAACCCCCAGACTGGTTTCAGTTACAGAAGTGGTCAAACAACTCCAGGAAAGGGCTTTTTCAGTTTGCTTTTCTGCTGTACTGGGAGCAGCCAGGTGTGCAGGCATTTACTGCATCCTTAGCAGCAAGGCCCCACAAACACTTCTTTAGGCAATGGTTGCATTTTAATGGAGTTTTCTTCTCTATTCCTAACCCTTTGTTTCTTGCACAAAAGCTTTGATATTTGGAGCAGAGAAAAGCAGTGTCCAGTCCTGGGCACTGCGTGAGCCACCCTGGCTGTTTGTTGGCTGCAACTTGGCAGCTGAGCCAACACAGGAGAGAGATGGGAATGGGGAGAACAAAACCAAGGAGGCCCAGGTGGCAATAACCTCACTGTGTGCCACGTGTGGATGTTCTGGAGCACCTTCCTGCCCTGGCTGGCCGAGGGGTGCCCTCTGACCTGTCCTCTCTCTCTGCTCCTGCCTGCAGCCATTGTGCTCGACGGAGTCGACTTACGGGGCTACACTGCGTGGACACTGATGGACAACCTCGAGTGGGCAGTGGGTTATGAGGAAAAGTTTGGGCTCTACCATGTGAATTTCTCAGACCCTGCCTTGCCACGGCGCCCCAAGGCCTCAGCCAAGTATTACTCCCAGATCATAAACTGCAATGGCTTTCCAGACCCAGCAACAGGCCCACATCCCTGTCTGGAACAGGAGCCAGAAGGTAAGTGATGCAGCAGAAATGGTGCTTGTGTGTTTGCATCTAATCCTAATCCCAAAGAGTTCCATCATCTAAGGTTTGTAGAGACACCACCATTTTCTGCAATACTTTTTTTAGACTCCAGTCAATGTCACTTCCCTATGCAAAACCAGACTAACAACTAAACCTTGTTCAAGAGCACCTCAACACTCAATGCATGTCTTAAAAATGTAGCAAAGTTATTCCATTAGACTTTTCTCCAACAGAACTGCCAACTACACACATTCAATACTCCCACAAAATTGTTTTGAATACTTTATACAAATCCTTGTTTTGGGTAAGATTTGGGAAATAAGGATTCCTTTGTCATTTGTGTCTTCTCAACTGGAGTAGTACAATGAAGAGCAACCCATGTTAGTGCCCCCACTAATTCCCACATTTGGGAAGGAGAATACTCACCTGTACTATCAGGAATTGCACTATCAGCCTCAGCTGTGCCTTTACTCTGAGCTGCAATTGTATCAGCCCCTGATCCCCAGAATGACAGCTCTGCTGCCCTCACCTGCATGGAACAGTTGTCCCAGGCTCTGCACTAACCCTTTCTCATTGTTTCCCCACTCAGTGACACCAACAGCCCCCACTCCAGGAGCAGGTGACAGCGTGCAGTTTTTGGGATTGGATTTGACATACCAAGATGCAGAAATAGCACTCTATGTGCATTTTGCTCTTTCTGCAGTTGGAGTACTGGGCTTGGCTGTTTTTGCATACAAATATAGAAAATTATCCAAAAGATCCCGTAAGCAAACACGTATGGAACTTAGTAGTAAAATGTAGTATTTCCACCTCATAAAATGTTTGTTTGTTTTTTCCTTAAAATAAAAAAGTCTGCACCACCATGAAAAGAAACTAGTGCTTGCAGTATTGCAGCTTTCTGTCTTGCCTCTGAGATGCCTCCCCAGCATGGTGTTGTTTGCTTTCCAATTTAAAAAGGGGGAGGAAAATTATTTTTCTATGTTAACTGTCTCTTTTATCCATGGGCATTACTGATTTGATTTCTTAAAGACCAAAGTAAAATTGCTTGTTCCTATCTGCATATAAGGATTCTGAATAACAGCAGGCATCTGTCCTTGCTTTATCATCATCAACACTTCTGAAAGGACCTCTGGAATTTCTCCTGCTTCTTAGAATTTTAAGACAAATTAGTGTCTCTCCTGGTGAAAACTGTTATGCTGCAGCTACTGTACAGATTGGATTTTCACCCCCTTTTCCCTTATTTCATGTACAGTAAGGTAATTTAAAATGGAATAAAATGTTTGTCAGCTGTATTTTAAATTTCAGTGCATGATCCTGCTTGCTTCCTTGGGATACCAGAACATCAGAGGAATTTCACAGAACAGTCAGTTTTCTGGAAAATAGTTTATTGAGTGCTTAGGGAATTAAAAACTACAAGGTTTTGCTTGCAGTTGCAGAAGCAAGAAAAAAGTTAAACATAAATTAGTTACCTGATTTGCTACTTATAGTGCTTCTGAAACCCTCATTTTAATCAGTCATTGTCTACCATGACCTTTATATTAATATATCTGGCCCTTAAATTTATGTAGCAGAATATTTATAGATTAAAAAGTGCCTTTCTATGGCATAGGGCAATATTTACGAAAGCTGATGGAGATTTTCAGTCTTTTTACTAAGTTTCACCTACACCCACTTGATATTTTTGACATAGGTGACTTTATTCCATAATCCACTGCAGGAATAAGAATTAAGTAATTCAGTCAATGTAAAATAAGCCCCATTTAGTCCAGAAGCTTTAGTTGACTTAGATCAAATAAGAGAAGGAAAAAAAAAAAAAAAGCAGCCAGATAGTAACTGCAGTTACTCAAAACTACATTTGTTGTGTAGAATTTCCATTCCAAGTATTGTTTTCATCTTCTCCATCATCTTGAGTCCTCAGTCTATATATTTTGCCTTCTTTTTTGAAGTCTTCCCCCCGCTTTTCCACTACTCGTTTCCTGACTGCTTGCCTAGGGCACAAAAGAACAGTGAGCTTTGACAGTTTCCTCAGTAATAATTACACAAGAGAAGCAGCAAATGCAATAAACACAAATCATCCATTCTTCTCTTATCCCCAATAATAGTTTTCTTCAACCCTTTGTTTCCTTAGGAAGCAATATCCAGGTGAAAATTTGTCACTTAGCAGTCAGAGAGTGTGGCAGACTCTCATTTTCCCTGTCATTGAAGCTATATGTGGCTTCTGCACCAGAAGCAGCTGAGCAGCTCTGCTGGTACATGGGAGATCTCATTCTCTAGGCAGTACAAAACCTGTCAAAACCAGACTTCATCTCCTCCTTTTTCTTGAACAACCATCCCATAACAGTTTGATACCTCACTTTTAACATTTTTATCTTCCCAACAGTATCAGTTGTAGTGAATTCCCTATTTATAAATGACTGCAAGACAATGCTACTGTAATTACAAGTTTAGTTCCCACTACAAGATTAAAGCAATTGCAGCAAGAACTTGAGAAGCAGCTGCTGTGAACACTTTGCCTCACCTGCTTTGCTCCATGCTGCCCGATGTGGAGGGAGCCGAGTGCTCCTGCTGATGAGCTGATCTCACAGAGGGCTGCGAGGGGGGTGGGCTCGTAAACAGAAAGTTGCTAATGAACCTCCAAACCGCTAAGAGGGGGTAAAGGATTGTGCCCAAGAACTTCCACAGATCACTGCCTGAAGCCTGAACAACAGAAGTCGCAGGTCTTCCCGCCTGTGTGAACACGCCAAGCAAACTTGTCAGGTATTAAAGCTGTATTTCACACATCATTTTGAAGCAGCACAGCAGACACAAAGGAACAACTCTGGTTCCATGTTAGACAAGCATCTATGCCCCCACTTATCTGCTTCAGAAAAACCTCTCCAAATCAGTCTTGACAAAAACTAGAGTAATGGACTTTTGCCATCTGTTTAGACAAAGAAAATCCCCAAATTCAAGCCAAATACTATCATGGCTGACTAAAAGCAAATATCCAGCTACTTTCCACTGCTGTTTGAAAACCCAAACACACCAAACCCAACACCTACCGGCAGCAACACTACTGAAGCACTGGGTGCTAACTCGAGTTCCAGTAACTTCTTCCCATAATCTTCTTTGGTAAACTCCCTCCTGGGAAACATTGTCGCCAGTGAAAAATTGCCATAAGTGTTACCAACCGTCTGTGAGGCACACAAAGAAAACATTTTATTTATAACTGTTCATTTTCAAACAACTGCATAACTGCCAGCTGAGCATACCTTAACAAGAGTTCTGTATCAAACTATCAATCACCCTCAGAGCAGGATATGAAATATCCTTCCTTTTTCTCTCTTACTAATGATACAGTGCAACAACCCAAATGCAGTTGGTGGCACTGGAGAAGGCTGCTACCAAAAGTCCCTTCAAATACCGAACAAGGAAAGGAGTTGATGACAACTCCACCACCATCAACAACTACTTGATGCTCACCAAATCACGATCAGCACATAGCTGAGAAAAAAAATGCCCATTTACCTGTGCAGCAAACTGCCTGGCTTCTTCTAGCCGTGCTTCAGATGGGAACTGGTTTGTGAAGGAAGATCCATCGGGGAGGCGGAACTGAATCCTGGCTATTGCACTGTGGGACAGGTTTTGGGGACAGTCAGGACATGAACGCTTACAGACAAAGGCTCCTGGGCCTTTAGCTTCCTAGTACTGAAACGTGGGAGAGAGGGACAGTCATCCATCCTGCCCAGGGCAGTGCAGATGGGTTGTAAGGTTGAATTCACAGTGGAAAACCACCTGCTGATCTGTCACAATGCATCTCTTCCATAACTCCATATAAGGTCCCCTTAGGTTTGGATAATTCTTAAACCAGCAGTGCTGGGCAAAGCAGCAGACAGCTCTGACACGGGCAGCTGATGGCCCCAGTCCAGCCTTGCTGAATCCAAGCCATCCAAACACACAGCCCCTGGATCCACAGCCTCTGCACCTGCACCGAGCTCCTCAACAGTGCTGACATTATCAAATCATTCTGTCCAGGCATAATCTTTTACATTCCCACCTTGTCTAGTACCCCACCAAACTCCATTATACTGGTATTTAAATCAAAGCTCAGACACAAAAAGTTCTTACCTAACTAAAACCACGCAAGAAAAGGTGGTTAGTGTTTCAGGATCACAAATGTCAAAAGGATGAAAGCTATCAGATCATCATGTTCATGTAAATAGCTATCTTCAATGCCACTATTTAAACAGCTCAACACAGCAACATGTTGATAAGACATTAGGAGATGTATTAACTCTCTTTAAAAAAGCTTCTTTACCTCTCTGCCCCAAAATACACACTTGTGTCTCTACTGCAACTCACCTTCGCTCCCTTTGAGCTGCCTCTTTCCTGGCATCTATTTCAGCCTGTTTAGCCTGAAGAGCTGCAGCTTTTGCAGCTTCTGCTTCTTCCTTCGACTTTGCAAAGCGAGCTGCCCTCTCAGCACGATCCTGTGGAAGGATCAAAGGGAAACCTTAATTGTTAACATAACTTGTCTCTTACCATTCGTTAGCACAGTTAGCTATGATCTATACTCATGAACCAACTGCACAGATACAATGAGACCATATGGAGAAAAGGCAGTGGAACTGCAGAGAATTATTCACTGCCAAACTGCACAATCTCGTGTCATTAGCCAAGATGACACTTCTCACTGAGTCACTTCCCACAACCAGTTGTTAATAGATGATCTTCCCATGCAAGCTCAACACTCCAAGGAAGATAAAAGCAAAAACCTTACAAGTTATAAACACTGCAATTCTAAGTGTTCTATAGCAAAACTTAATAATGAGGAAGCATTGCAGTTGTTATCGACTGTTTACATCCATATATGCACACACACATATACACTAACTTGGAAAATAATCCTCCTCATCACTGTGAGAGCAGTGCTCTTGTGTATGCTCTACAGTTAAATACTTCCTGTGCTTCTCTTTTAGTACCATGCCTAAATTGCAATTATTTTTATGTTTATATGATAATTCTCCACAAGGCTCAAGCCATATGTTTGTTCAGATAGAAAAGAATTGTGAATATGAAAGCAGAAGTTTCATTTTACATACAGGAAGTGCTACATAAACCCCAAACACAAAAATCATTACTATACAAGGCCACAGGATTCCAAATGGATAAATGAACAACGTGTCAAAGCTTCATCAAATGAGACAATCTATCATTTTAGTACACTGTGAGAGAGAGAAGCAGCAAGCTCTCTTCCAAAAATGCAAGATTTACCATTGCAATCTGCTGCCTTATGCGCTCTCTAGCAGCCTTCTCTTCTGCCTTTTCTCTGTTCCTTTCCTCCAACATACGTTTGGTCAATTCCTCCTCCTGTCGTCTTTTGTACTCCAACATTTCTTTACCAGTTTTCCTTCTTTCAATTTCCTTCTTAATTTCTTTCTGAATAGAAATATATAAAAATTGGACCACAAAATTGCCTTGGACAAGAGAAAAGACTGAAGTACTTTTGTTTAAGAAGGAATTAAACATTTCTGCAAATAAGGGTGTAAAAAAAAAACACCTGCAGGAGTTTTACATTTTTGTGTTACCTGTTCTTCTTCTTTCCTTTTCTCTTCTCGCCTTTCCTCAAGCTTTTTTGTTAACCTAAGTTTAAGAATAGGTGAAAGAATCTTATCATTGCAGTATTTTCAAATGTTAATGAAGCATTTGCAAAGGCAGAACACAGAAAATGAGCTGTGGCCCAGAGCTGATAGCTCGTGCACCAGCAGTGATTCATTGCCATGAGGCTGCACCATCCAGGCAAAGGGTGCTGCTGATTTCACCACCTCCTTTCTCAGAGCTGTCCTAACATATTCCTTTTGTCCTTTTTCCACTCATTAAATGAAGAATCTACATATTCTTACTGTTGAACCAACTTATGAAGACATACAAGAAGCAAATACAATTTCTGAACTGTGGTAACAGAAACACTAAATCTCCATCTCTTTTTAGCTATTTAAGCCATCTGGTTTCTTCTGCACATCACCTCCTAAAATGGAACTCCAGTAATATATATGGCCCTGACATAGATGCACATGCATCTGTCTCAGCTATCCAGAAAAATGCCTCAGAATAAAGACTGACTTAAAGGTACAAAGTAAATTTCACAACAGATTGACAATAAAATCCCAACATGTTTGAGATCTGGGGAAAGGACAGGCATGACCCCACATGAAAAGTAACATAATCAGAAAAATGTTTGTATGGTAGCTGTTTTCTTCAAAAGAAAGTGGTAACTACCACGGAGCTTGGCCTCTTTCTCCTCCTTGCAAAAAATTCTGTAGATAAATTATGACAGATTTGTATATAAGATTAATGCATTTTTTAAAAAGGAACATTGATAATTATATTAAAACATTAACTGCATTTTCTTATCAATGGTAAGTAAAAATATACCTCTTGTCCAATAACTTTGGAAGAAAACTGAAATAAGCATGAAAAAGATTTAAAATATATTTTAGCATTATAAATATTCCTATTTGCTAAACATGTGTTATGGTTTTAGACAGGATATTTCTAACAGTATCAATCTTATTAAAAACTAGTTGATAAACAACATCTCATATTTAAAAACAGTGAATAATGAAGTAATCATATTTTGAGCCAGGTGTTTCTGATTACCATAGTTCAAAAACTAAACTCAACTCATTACTGTTCACTGATCAAAGCACGAGTCTCAGAATAGGATCCCACTGACATTTTCAATATCCCTAAACTACAAACAGTCATCAAATCAACGAGAAGAGATAAGATGACATCTCTATACAAAACCTAGGTTGGCATTTTATTACTCCAGTTTCCAGAGCTTTGAGTTCAATGTTTCAATTCATTCAAGAATTTGCAGCAAAAATATCCTCTCTACTGAAGTTGTATCAAAGGGGGACACATAGTTTTCCAGATTACCTCTTTCTTTCAAAGTACATGAGAAATTATATTAATTAAAAACCTGGTTTGGTATCAGCCCTAGTATTGTCAGAGGCATGTAATAAAAAATAGGATCACATAAATATTTGCCAGATGACAACAGATTAAGGACCAAAATCTTGTAATTAAACATGTTTGTTAAAAAAACTCCAAACCAACCCAAAACCCAACAAAACTGCCTCCTGAGAAACAAAGACAATGCATTAAGAAGTCTGCAAAAGAAGACTTGCCTTTCTACTTTGAGTGTAAGATCATTCACAGGCTGAGCATCATTTGCTTGCCCATCTGCAGAATTAGTTGCTTCCTGGCTTGCTTGACCAGAATTTGCTTCGTCTTCAAGGGATTTACATGAAAGCAATGCATAAGAAAAAAAGAAAAGGTGTATTTCTTATCATAACAATTATTGGGCTCATTGCTAGCCACAATTTGCAGTAACTAGGATATCTCAAGGAGATATGAGATTCTGCTAATTAGACTTCCCCCCTCAACAATTTGGTCTCAGATTACTGAGCCAAAAAACTCTAATTGAATCCTTTTTCAGGAAAGCATGCACAATTTTATTGAGTTATAAACCATAGATTCCTCACTTATTAAAACTAAGCAAAATGACAAGTTATCCTTCCCTCTAGACTTGCACAAAGCATCTGGAATATCCCAAGTTGTTCCTCAGTGAGCCTGCTCAATATATTGCCTTTTATGTACTGTCATGTAACAACTGAAGAAAAACCACTTCCAAAGCAAATGAGGTGGCATTTGTGTCAAAACACTCACCATTACCAGCAGAAGATGCTACTGTCTCAGGCATGGCAGCCTCAGGAGGGGCACAGAGCCCTGCTCTGGATCCTGCACTTTCTGGAGCACCAGCAGACTGAGAGGAGGGACGGGGGGCAGGTGCCTGGCTGCCGTTTTCCAGAGGCCGCCCTTTCCCTGTGTGCATCTGAGAAATTGGGAAATGACACAATGGAAAGTTCAAATATTTTTCACAGGTTAAAAGGTCAAGACTGAATTGTTATTGAAGAATTGAAGAATAAGCCCAACTTAAAATATAAAACTGGAATTACCACATATTGTTGAGCGCAGTACAATCATGCATTTCATATTTTTTTCTAATTTTAGTCTTGCATTTGAAATCAAAGTGATAAAGCAATCTACACTTGTGTTTAACTTTATAAATCCACATTACAAAACCACATTATGAGCTGAAGAGTAATGCCTTTAAAGGTGAGTTGTCACATTTTTTTCATTCCAGTTTAGAGTTCTTGACACATTTTTTCAGTACTGTGAGTTTCCACAGGTGATCTAAACAAAACAAAAATTAATGCAACACATGGGCACAGTGCTTCCAACCTGTGCACTGAACTCAAGGTTGCAGATTTTATTGCTGGAAGGACAGAAGCAGTAACTCACTGCTCCTGCTTTCACCAGTAACTTCCCAAAGGCACAAGCTAAGGGCCAGGACCATGCCTGTCCAGCTGGAAGATCCAGCCTGTCAGCATTACCTGTTTGACTTTATGGATTCTGGTAACAAGCTCCTCCACAGAAACGCTGCCAGCAATAACTTCCAAAGGGATCCCATTGTCTCCTATAAAGAAACTGGATGGGACGCACACTACAGGATCTGCACAGACAGTTAAGGGTGGTGAATGGCAGGAGGTGACACAGGTAACTTTACAGGGCAAAGCAGAACTTCCTACAGGAGCTTCTAGCCCAGTGCTCCTATCTCCAACTGGCCACCAGCAGCCAGGGCCAAAGGAGGAAGAAAATAAAAGATGCTGGCAAACATTACATGCAACTGGTAAGCATTTCTTCTTTTCTTAGTGCTGGTTTAGGCCAAAGTATTTTTCTTCAACTTTTCAGGCAACTGATTATGCTTTGACTTGAGAATGATTTTGTTTTAGTGTCAGACAACATTCTAAGTAAGCAGTAATGCAATCTCCAGAGCATGAAGGAAATCCACGTTCAGGTACAGAATTCCCAGCATGACACAGAATTAATGAACCATAAGCAGTGACCTCCTTAAGGCAGGCAGGGGTTTACCTGACTGCACACCTGTGTATGTGACAGAACCCAGGCCACTGCTTGCTGCTCCTTCTCTGCACCTCTGAGCCCCAGCTCATAATTTAAAGCATTTTTTGTTTCTTTTCTAATGCTGATTAGTAGGACCAACAGGTTATTTAGATTACGTAAAGCTTTAGATAATTTTCTATTTAGAGAATTATATAGGATTAACATAAAAAAACCCAATTTGCTCACTCTCTAATAACTGACAGCTAGTTGAATACACAGATGGTATCTAGTAACTAGTTTATTGCATACTTTCGTGCCAAAATAAGTATTTTCAATAGCATTGCTTGTAAGAATTTGCCTTAAGAAGAGTATTAACTTGTAAAGAGCAATTATCTGTAATCATAATGTAGCATCTAAACGGATCTCAAAGGATACAAATTTGAGAAAACTGCAGGCATGCTTCACTGTTTAAAAGAAAAGATTCATTTAGGAGTAGCAATCATTTTGCAACAACTTCAGATTAAATCTTTCATCATAAAAATAACTGTCCTACAAAACTATTTAAATACTTGAGAGAACACTAAAAGCAAATTTGCATTGCATCTTATCATTAACATTCTGCAAATGTGTTGACATGGTGACAATCCTTGGTTATCACAGTTGACTACATATGAATTAGGAAAGCAGTGCTAAGAGGCAATTCAGGAAAAAGAAATCCAGTCTATTGAGCACAAATAATGTAGTAAATCTAATAAAATGTCTATGGAGCATTTCAAAATAATACCATTTGGGGAAACGTCAGTGCACTTTGTGGACATGGACTGGAACACAAACATAACAAAAATAGCTGAGTAATTTACCCAGGAACTTAAATGCTTCCCCATTCTGTGTTACAATGGAGGCAAACACATTTTCTCTGGGGCTCTACAGATTTTTATCTTTCTGAATTCATGAAAGGTTTTTAATTCATTATGTAACCTGGCAAACCAAGAACTGCCTCTAGCACTTGCATTTTTATTCCAGCATTTTTAATAGCATTTTTGTGCCTCTTCCAGTTGAGAAAGGGCAACTTCCAGCATTCTATTACTAGTACTGGAACACAACAATTCTGACATTTTCTCAGGCTCTAGAGACTTCAAGAGTACTGAATCACTTCTGCTCTGGAATCCTGTATTTACACTACCTCCTAATCAGGATGAGGACTTCAAAAGGCTCTTACTCTCATCATCATCAATGAAAGATTGTATAAGAGACAGAATTAGAATAGGCTCAAACCTTTTGGTGTCAATTTTAATAGCAACAAAACCATCTGATGCAGCTTCAGTCACCTTCTCATCTTCCCACCTTGCAGCCATCTCAGTAGATTGTTCATCTTCACCTGCAAGACACAGCACACACGTGAGTTAAACCCACCACAAATTGCTGGTTCTGCCCTGATTTTAGCTTTGCTTCAATCCCTTAGAATCACCTTTGTAAAACACTCTGGGGATTATTTTCAAGTCAGTTTATAATTAAAAAAAAATAAAAATCTGGAGACAATTCACTCCAGCTGGTTCACTTTGATAACACGTCAAAACTATGTTCTGCTTGCCCCTCATTATAAATTTAATTACATATTAGTACATCAGCTGCTAGCAGGTAAAACTATGTTCTCCACTCCCTGTAAATAAGTAATTCAGCAGGTAAGGTTTCAGAGTTTGTTTAAAAGCTCCAAACATTTATTTGCAAATTATTTGTAACTTAAGTTTTGTATTCCAGTTCCTGACATGAACAGTAAGAGTAGGAGGGGAGGAAATGGTGTGAGCAGCACAGAAGAACAAAAATAACAAATGCAGAGGAGCTACTTGGGTAAGAGAAACTGAAAAGGTGTGCAGGGGCCACAGATTCAGAGGTGTTATTTTAATCAGATGAAACACAGCAATCATACATTTATCTCTCAAAACACTCCCAAAACAGTTTAAGAAATAGATTCTGATGAATATTAACCATCTTTCAACAAGTACACTGGCCTGCCAATACTTTTTTATCTTCAATCTGTATTACTTCCTAGCAGCTTGGAATGGACTGCAGTCTTGATGAAGAATCTGAGTCACAAGTATAGAAGTATAGTAGTCCATTATTCAGTGACAACAACAAACCACTTGTTTGTTTCATCCCAGCTGCCATTCCATGCAATATTTTTGACTTGTTAAAGATCAGGAGTTACTGTGGAATCTCCCAGTTAAGTGCTGCTGTCTGATCACAAGGCCTCTCACAGGGGCACCTATCAAAATTACAGTTTTGGAAAAGTGGTTTTCAAGCACGTGTCTTAATTTTCCCCTGGAATTACTGGAGGGAGTAAGAAAGTATCTACCTCTATTATTATTCTTCTGCATAAGCAAGTAAATATTTAGGCTATTTTACGTGGGAACCTTTCCTCCTGCTTCAAGTGCAGTGCTTCCAAGTGTGGTCAATGCAGCTGTTGTGCCTCTCCAGTTTCCAAATGCTCACAGGCAGGCAGCTGCTTCACCACACAGTTTCAAAAGGACATGTGCTCATCCGATTAGGCTACTAAAAATACCTAAATACTTGCCTAACACTAACTTTTCCACACAACCCACTGCTGGAGAAAAAAGAATGCTGGAAGACACAAACAGGGCAGAGGCTGCTCACAGTACAGTCTGAGAGATGACTGAATGGAAATGCTGATAGCACACATTTATAAAGCTCTGTGCCATGATGCACTGATTAACTACCCACTGAACAGTTGCTTATTCTCATACATCTTTTTGTTTTGATAACCCTTTCTCGTTTAAGGGTTAGGGGTCATTTATTACAGTTTTGTAGCAGCAATTATATCCTGAAATCAAAACTGTCAGGTCACAGGAAAAACATCAGAAAAGTCAAGAGCTCAAGTGCAACAGAACTTGACATAATTCATAATTCTGCTGAACACTGAACTAGCACAACAGCCTCAAAATTCTAGATCCCAAAACTCTCAGATTTCTTGTTTCTCAAACAAAAACATCACTTTATTTCACTTAGTGGAATGATCTGTAAACAATTCAGTCACATTTCCTCATCTCTTAAATGTGATCAAATAAATCTGCATAGTGAAAACATTGATCATTTCTTAAGTGATTCACACACTGGACAAGCCTCTTTTCCTGCAATAATTGAGGAAGTTACTGAAAACCATCACAGCTTGTCAGAAGACTCTCGTTCCCCTCAGCACGCAGTCATCTGGGAATTGTTCTTTCAGAAGGAGAGAGATAAACCCAACTGACTTTTCCATGTCCAACATTTCATAACTACTCAGTAAGAGAGGATTGCCATCCTGGAAATGCCAGGAAGCCAGGACATTAAACCACTCACCTCCTCCTCCTCCTTTGCGTCATTTCCCTTATTTAACTTGAAAAGTGCCTTGATACATCTTGGCCACAAATAACTAACAAACAGCTTATGCACACAAATCATCATTTTGTAAAAAAATTATTTAAATAATGAATTTATGAACAAAGGGAGGAGAGTTTCTACAAACATCATTAAAAAGAAGCAGACATTTTAATTTAAAGCTTTTTATTGTCACACACATACCTCTTCATTTTTTCACTCTGAAAAGCATTTTTTATGAGTGGTCTGGGAATTGTTTGATTAGAATAATCATGAAAGAATAATCTTAAACACCTCAGTCAGAACAGAGGAGGTTTTGTATCAAATGAACTATCAACTTTAGATTAGTGACTCAAAGAATCAAAGGCTTTTTTAACTGTAGGCTACAAAATCATCTACAGAACAGCTACCAACAAGATACGAGGGATGTTCATAGAATCATAACATATTCTCAGTTGGAGAGGGCCCACAAAGGTCATCAAGTCTAACTCCTGGCCCTACACAGGACACCCCAAAACCCTACCATGTACCTGAGAGTGTTTTCCAAATTGTCCCTGAACTCTTCCCTGGGGAGCCTGTTCCAGTGCCCAGCTCCCTCTGGGGACAGAACCTTTTCCTGATATCCAGCCTAAAGCTCCCCAGCTTCACAGCAGCCCTGCATTGCCAGACTGCTTTCACAGTCAGGAACTGTCCCTGTGCAGCAGCACCAGCAAAGTGCTGCTGGCAATTACCTGATGCCACAAAGGAACTCCTCTGTCCCCCAAACACAGCCCCCTTACCTGCTGTGTCCAGAGGCCTCTAACGTCACCTTAATCTTTCAAACCAGGTTCCTAAGGCAGGCCTGCTTCACCCCATGCACTCTGGGGAGAATGGAGCAATCCCTTTTACTGCAGCCTCCCGTGAGTTCAATGGGATCTTTAATTCCCTTACACCACCCTGTCACCAGAATGTGCCATGAAGGTTTTAAACACTGAGCTCCAAAATGCTGGGATTATGGCTGCAAGCAAAAACGCTTTAGGAGAAACCTTGAACAATGTACACTCACAAATGCCACCTCATTTTTAAGATAAATAACCAGATTATTCCTTGCTTGACTAGAAAACATTCTGGAAGCAGAAAGAACAATCCACTTCTTCATTTTCTAGAGAAAATGTAAGTGAAGTGCAGAGGAGAGGGACAGGCAGATGGTGGCAGAAACCAAACACAGATGGACACACCAGAATTTCCTAATTTTTGTCAACTGTACCCAAAAGCTATCCTCCACAATGGCCGCCCAAAAATGATACTTAACTTACATTTTCAATTTCTCTCAATATTTTTTCCCCTAGACATTACTGAATGAAGTATACAGAACCAAACATTGCTGAAAGCCTCTTCTCCATGTGCTTTCAAATGCCTGTCTCCAGTGGGAAGTGTGGAGGGGAAAGGCTCAAAGTTACCATCACTGTGCACTTTGAAACTGTTTCTACCCAAACAAACAAACCCAGCCTCTGCTAACACAAAACCAGACTATTCTTTCAGCACTCCACATCCTTCAAACACAGCTGCTTCCACACACTGTGACAGAGTTCCTGGGCTTCCCAACTCCCTCTCCCAGCAATGCAACAGGAGCAGTTTCATGATCAGCTCTGCCACGGGTCAGCTGCCCTGATCCCACGGTGCCCAGGGTGGACCAGGTGTGGGCAGAGCTCTCCAACTCTTCCATTTCAGAGATGTGCACTCAGCCTCTCCCTGGGCTCACAAGAACAAACAAAACAAATCCTCACAGCACACACAATGACAAAACTAGGTTACATCTCTGCAATCATAAATTTATCTCCCCTGTATCTCTACATATTCTTACACCCACCTCGTCAACATCAGCATCTAACAGGCCTCATTTTGAGCATAATTTTTGTTTCATAAAAATACTGGACATAAGTTTAGTTAATTTCTCATCCCCAGATATATGTGTGAAGTCAAAAGTACTCTGAGGCCCACCAAAGTCTCTCTGTCATTCCCTCCTCAGCTGGCAGGAGGGAAAATGTAATGAAAGTCCATGGGAAGAGATAAGGGCAGGGAGACATCACCCACCTGTTACCTTCACAGGCAAAACAGATTTGACTTGGGGAAAATTTTATTTAAATTACTATTAATCAAAAATTAGAGCAGGATCACAGGAATTAAAACCAAATCTCCTCCCGACTCTTCCTGCAGTCAGTTCCTCACACCCCGTCTCTGCTGCTCCTTCCCTCAGGGGTTGGACTCCTGACACTCTTCCACCACGGATCCCTCCCAAATTCTACAATGTGACTCTTTCCCAAGGGCTGTGGTTATTCTTGAACTGCTCCACCCCACTCCTTACTCCAACACCAACACAGCCCAACCTGTGGTCTGACAAGACCTTGATTTCTATCATTATTTAGTATCCAGCAGAAAATGCTGCTCTCCAAGTACATGGACACTTATGTCAGCAAAGGAATTTAACTGCACTTTTCTGTTCACATCTCCTTTGGGAGTAAACTTTTTGAAGCCACGTGAGTGCCATGGTTCAATAGTTCTTAAGGGAACAACATTAAGCCACGTTTAAATTGTTGTTTCATGAGGAACCTGAAAAACTTCAAGCCACGAGCACTTAAGGCAACAGTAAAATCTTAAGAACAACAGAAACAGAGACACGCAAAAGCTCAAAAATACTAATCACAGAATGTCAGCTTCAATCGTGTTGAAAAACACCTCTGAGACCATCGAGTCCAACCCACGACCGAACACCACCTTGTCACCCAGATCATGGCACCGAGTGCCACGTCCAGGCTTTCCTTAAACATCCCTGGGACCTCCCTGGGCAGCCCGTTCCAATGTCTAATCACCCGCTCTGGGCAGAAATTCCTCCCAATGTCCAACCTAAACCTCCCCTGCCGCAGCTCGAGACTGAGTCCTCTTCCCCATCTTTTTGTTTCATAGAGAAAAGCAGCGTACACAAGGCGATGTGAATTATTGCAGGTTCCAATTACAGCGTTATGAAACACGCATTGCCGGTACGAGGAAAGGGAACAACAACACACAACAAACAGCCCGGAGAGCTGCGCCGGCGAGAAGGCGGCGCGGAAGAGCAGAGAGGAGGCGAAGGCGAGACACGGGCCGGGCGATGCCGCTGCACTCGGCGGGCGGGCGGGGGCCGGACCCGCCACCGCGGGCTGGGGCTGACACAGCACAAATCCCGCCGGGCGGGAGGGGCGCCGGGCGGGACGCAGCGGGGGAGGCGCCGCTGGGC